>VUQG01023245.1:40789-61217 GCA_015106755.1 Etia nguti
GGCCCCCCCCCCCATTAAAAAAAAAAAAAGCCACCCTCTGATACAAGCTTTTTCTCTTGAATAGTAGATCAGATAAGCACTCTAAGATGCTGTCAGTACTTCATCCCTTTGTTCAAACACCCACATTACAGCAAAGCATTAATACCAGACGATTAAGATTTTGAATTTCTATAATCATATCAGTGTGACCATTCAAGAATAAAGTAAACCAGTCTGTGTCGCAAAATGACTGGGAGAATAAATAAGAAATGAATTCACACAGTGTCAAATGTAAAAATGCAATTCTGAAATACACAAAAAACACAATTCACTGTCACTCACTACAGTGATTCTACTATTTAAAAAAAACAATTCCACTTCCACCAGTGTAGGAGTGGGCGTACATTAATTACCTAGCAGTACTTTTTTGTACAGGTTTTTGTTCCTGTGCATTTGTCTGACCCTTGATCTTTTTGCCTCTTTCTAAGCTGTTGTGAATTAGTGGAAAATAACAACACTTTAACTGAAACATTAAATACCCCTTACATTAGAACATTAATACACAGACAGCACAATTTGTTAGCAGAGACTATAAAAATGTATAATTAACCTCATCTGGAGAGCCTTCTTGCATTCACCAGCCTCTTAACAGGTACTTCAACAAGCACTGATGGCACCCACAGTGTCAGCAGTACTCAGTTCTTTGATTCTCATTTTTTATTTTTGTTTTTTTTCCCCAGGAAATTGTCACGCTGTATTGGAAATTCTCCATTTTTGACAGCTTTGAGGAGATTAAAATTGTTTAGAATTTCACAACAAAACCAAAAAGGGTTCCACTGAACTCACAGTTTTCTGAAACTCTGCTTGTTAACAGGAAAGATTGTCAAGAGAATAAAATTCCCTGTCTCATTTAAACATCCTAAGCCTTTAAATCTGCACCAGGGGAGTAGAAGACTGTGGGATTTCATTACCCAGAAAGTGCAAACCTTTTATTTAGTTTTTATGCTTTTCTTCCAGGTTCATCCTAAATAAGTACAGCTCTTTTTTTTGCCAAAATCAGGCCAAAATGTTCTATTTTTTTCTGAACAAACAAACTTTTCTTTTGGTATGCAGGAAAAACCCTGCTAGAATGATATGAGAAAGAAAAATAAATAGAAGGGACTGCACAGCATTTCCTTCTTGCAGATTAGTTTTGTAATTTTGAATTGTGAGAGGCAGATGTGTTTCATTTTAGATAAACTCAAACAGAAATTGAGTGAAGAAATGAATGATATGGACTCTGATATTCCACAGCTTCTAATGAAACGAAAATGATAGGAAAAGGCCATGAGCATCCCTGACCACGTCGGTAGAGTACAATTGAGTGGCAATGCCAAAGCAGCAGCGTGCAGAGGTAGATTATTGGTATCAGACCTCAAACATGTGGGTTTAAAGTTACAGAAGGACAGCCACGTTCAGCTCCTACGCTGTGGAAGTATTTACAGTGCTGCAGAAGAGGGGAGATAGGGGAAAGCAACTTCCCAGGTGTCACTCAGGACCATATCCATGCAGGGAAAATTGATGATGGCACAAGAAGGAAGGCAGGAATGATGAAGATTTTCACTGCCACCAATCCATATCAGTGTATCCGGGATGTCTGTGCCGCCACACTGTGTGTTTGTGTGTGTGTGTTTCCTCATTCTATGTGCAATCAAAGTAGGCAAACCTCTGAAAAGCTTCCATCTAAGTCCAAATGATAAATGCAGCATATCCTCTAAGAAATGCATGTTTTATGTAAAAGTAAAGTCCCCAAATTATAATTTGATTAGATTCAAAATTATCTACATCACCAAAGACAACCGCCATCCATTCCTCACCTACCGACTGCTCCCTGTAATCATTTAGTTCAGTATCATATTCCGCTATTTAGGCATCCTTACACATTTCCTCGCTACTTTTAGCGCTTTTCCTGAATGTACAGGCAAAAATGTGTCAGCATCTAACCAAAAAGCTTTATTTTGGTTGAATTAGTGACATCTTTTACAATATGTCAACCTGATAAGCAGTCTCTATTCACTGAAAGTAAAATTTAGGTGTAACAAAGGTAGAATTGGAAGGGAAAAACCACATCTCAATTCTAGTGCACATGCTGTGCCAGGAGCATCATTCTGGTGGAAAAAGGGGCAGTTAAAATTTGCATTTAGATTACTATGGTAATAGAAAAAAACCACAGCGATGAATCTTGTTCTGAAAGAGAGACTAATGTGGTTGTATTTTGAATAAAATTGTAAAGTTAAATACTTGTGGTAATCTGTATGAAAAGATGTATAATGTAATCCTCATAATTAATTCATCACGGTTAAGCCAAGCCAAACTTACTACCATAAGGAAAACACGGCAGTAGTTTTATGGAGATGAGCCAAATCATGTGTCACTACCATTGTTTATCCCATCAAGTGCGCTAAAGATTATGTGAAGTTTATGTTTACTTTTGCCATGTGTACTTTATAAAATGGACTAATGGTAATGCAAAGCAGTAAAAGCTGAAGACGAGTCATTATTTCTTCAACGTGCATAATCTCCAAACATTGCACAAATAAATATATAATTGTAAAATAAAACTTAAAGACATGAGAAATTCAGTCATGAGATGTATTTGCCACACACCACACAAGTGCTGATTTTCATATTCATGAGCACCACATTGTTTGTCAATAGTGCATACCAAAAGGGCTTAATTTGTTTTCAGTTCTCCCCCGTCCTCCAATCGCAAAAGTGACGGCTCTGCAGCATCAGAGCCACTTAATTAAGCATTGCCGAGCACACACACACTTTTTAGAGCTGTCTCAAATAATCAAATAATAAGGCATTCTTTGGGTGAGAATTCCCCCGTTGACTATAGTCATTACTGTGGAAGGGAAAATGTAAACAAAAGGCAGGAAACACAATTGAACACAAGTTGGAGGAAATTTATTCAGAGAACTTATTTTGTACTTACTTCTCAAGTTGAGAGAAGTTTATTTTGCAGCCCAGGATGGCAACAGGCCAACTGTTACTCCACGCCGCCTGAATTATTAACTGCGTGTGACAAACAGAAGTTGGGACTTTTTAATTTCTGTCCAAGACTTGCTTGTTGCACAGCAGCTGTTTCAGTGTAGTGTCAGACGCCATTAGCATTCAGTTGACTGCAGAGGTGGAGATGTCAGTCCGATTAAAGATTCAGCATATGACAATATCCAGAAGCTTGCAATTCATACATTTGTAAGTACTTAAAAGTTCGACTTAGTATGCACTTTTTTCCCCACTTCAACCCCACACACTTTTCTCACTATATGAGAAATATGATCCATCCACTGCATCAACACGATGAGCATAACAGAGAAGCTGCGGTTGATGTGAAGACACTTATTAGGTAAAATGCTTTTGATCTGACTGTTGAATATAAGATGCAACATTAAAGCAGGCCTCCATAATAGCTATGCTTTTAAGTACATAACCACAATATCATGAAAAACAAAATAAACAGCAGGAGGGAGGGTGCGAAGAGGCGGAACTGCTCATAATATCAGCTCCAAAACTGTTGATTAGAATCTACAGAAACACCTTCAAAAATACCACAAAAGCGAGCAAAGGCTGGTTCGTTCTCTGCTACCATCAAACGGGATTTCAGAAACTGTTTAGACTCATTTCTCTCTCTCTTTCTTTCTCTCTCTCTCTCATTTCTAATTTATTGCCATCTGCTCTGCTCGGGTGTAAATCTGAACGCAGGCTGACTTGCTCGCCCAAGCTTTATCTGTTAACATTTAGCAATGTCTAATTAAGCAAAAATGGGAAGTGCGTTGGCTGAAAAATGCTGCGGCCGGATAATGACAGTCATAACAGTTTGGGATATGTGTCTGTCACAGCAAGCAAATGCACTTATTAGATCAGGGTAATTAGAAGAAGACAACAGCTATAATAGGCAAAAGCTGTTCAGCTGTGATTAAAGAGGCCAACTTGCAGTACATCTCTTGCTTTGTTTTTAAGTTTCAGATGTGCAAATAGCTGATGAAGGTCACTAAAAAGACAACATACTTCACTCACCGTACACACCTACTGACAAAGACAACAAATGCTTTAATTAAAACAAATGTTTTAATCTGATGAATGCAACAGTAATTAACTTTTCTGGCTCAGCTAGACAATACTCAGTAATCATCACTAAGTTGGCTAAATCAGGGCTTTAAGTTGGCGTATCCTGGAGTAGCCAAAGTTGAGCAACAGCAGAGATAAGGAGTTAGGAATTAAATGCTGTAGTGCCTGCTCCCATAGGCCTTCAAATATTATTGCATTTGCGTATTTAAATACATTAGAAACAATATATTTTGACCATTCTCTGCCTGTCCCACCAATCAGACGTGTGAAACCAAAGTAAAGACACCATCTGGAAATAATTCAGCTGTCAGGATTCAATTTTATGAACTAAAATTATATTATGGCCAAGTGATAATAGCAAAAACAAATTCTACTGGTTAGACATTCTTTTTACATGTCGCCAAACCAGTATTTAATTATAAGATAGGTGTCGTCTACAGGGCTCAAAAAGTCTATACATAGAATCCCTTATAATCCCTTAAAACTCCACTCATCTTACATGGGGAGTGAAATGTCCCAAGGTGGGTAATTCAAGTCAACAAACAACTAAATAATGTTTAACAGACCAAAAGTAACACCTTTGCGATGCTAAATGGTTGTTCCTGAGTGTCATTAAAGAGTTTATCCCATGACTGACTTTAATGTGCTGTATTTGCTGCCTCACTAAAAGATTTCCAATTTGTAAGGTAAATCTAGGACAGGCTATCTGCATCACTGGAAGTTAAATCTTTATTAGTATACTAGGACTAGACAGTTTGAACAAAAATTTTCTTTTCACTGTAGTTCTTGAAATTCTGATGGTTTCACAGTACAAAAATTGAATGTCACAATAAATATATAAATACAAGTAAAGAAACCAGAAATCAATAAATAATCTTCTCTTAAGCTCTATCAGTTCAATTATTTTCCATAATGCTTGCGCTGTTGAACAGCATTAGTTTTGTACTGTTAATTGTTGTCTCGTGTAAAAAATGTATGTCATGAATGGAATTACAATTAGTATAGAGGTAATAGAGTAATTTAATAGTAATTTAATAAAAACTACACAATCCCCTGTTATAGCTGATAAAAATGTGTTTGGGTGGTGGATTTCTTGCATCTACCAGTGCTTTGGGCTTTGGGACTCAAAAGGTAAAATTCATACAGTTGACTCAAACAGCTGAACGAATTTATTCTATACTTTAAAGCCAGCTGACTGCACTGTTAATCTTTCAACAAAAACTCTTGTATGTAGTGGAACTATAGGAGATCAATGCACACCTGCAATGCAGTTTCTGGAATAAGAAACAGAAAATAATGGCATTATTTGACACCCACATATACTTCTTGGCATTTTAGTTAGCATTCTTTATCTGGCATACATTTTTTTTGAAGTTCATAAAAATGATGTTTTAGATATTTTTTATCCTCAATTAACTTTAAACCTTTCTAGCATATAAATTAAAATCCGCCTCTCTGCAAAACTATTTACATTAAATTGCCAGTGTTCTTCATGACAATTATTGTTTTTTTTTCTTTGCATGAGTTTTGATTACATGTGGTTTTCTCCAACTCAAAACTTAATTTTCTTCTCTCACCTTAAAGAGAACCGGTACTTGGCAACTTCCCTGGTGCTATCAGTCTTGTTATAATCTGACTTGCCTTCTCTAACCTTGTCTGTCAATAGTTGGTGCTGCCTTTAGCAGAATTTAATGGCACACACTGTAAGGCAGCAACAGAGTTCAAAATTCGGCCTTCGACCATTTTTTTCCGTAGCTCGAACTGAAGCAGCAGGGGCTGGAGCACTATCTGAGCTTCTACTGCGTACACTACAGTAGCAAGATTCCTCCTACTGCCAATTTGGCTTCTGGGTCTATACTCAAGCTGAGCACTGACAGGTCTTCACAGTCACACCTTTTATTTTAATGTACATTCATTGAGTTCAGATCAGAGAACAGCAGTAGCTTTGACTAAAACAGCATGAACCAGGAATCACTTTTGAGCTGTTCCACCTTTAGGGCCAGTTTTTCTTTTCTGTATGTGTGCAGCATGTCACAGATTATCCATAGCATCTAAACTTTAGAAAGAAAATACAGAATTCCGATCCTGGGTGCCTGTCTGAAGTTTTATACATTTTTCCTTTTTAATCATAACCTTTCATTTGAGCGATATCTGTTGCATCATAGATTTTGTTGGCAGGGGATCCAGACATGTTCACGCTGGGGAGAGCTGAGTCAGTGTGGAGCTTTTTTTTTATTGCCTCAGGCCAGTTTTGTCTCTACAGCTAAGCCTTCCATATCTTCAGGGGGGAAAAGTTCAGTTTCTAACAGAGAGGCAACCTTCGTTCAGTAGGACACATAGCTAATTTATTTTTCATAATCACTGGATTATATTTAAGGTGTTATACCATCTCACAAAGTACTCAGTGGTATGAAGAGTTGCTAAATGAACAAAACTAAACTGGTGAAAAGATGTTTTAGTTTTTAATCTAGTCTACTTTTCTTAAATGACAATACAATGGAAAGCCATGCAAGCTGAGTTAATCAAGGATTCCAAAAACACCCCAGCAAGCACATCATCAGTTTTCCCTATCTGTCTCTGAAATGATAAGGGGGTGA
Organism: Etia nguti; assembly: GCA_015106755.1. Classification (NCBI taxonomy): domain Eukaryota; kingdom Metazoa; phylum Chordata; class Actinopteri; order Cichliformes; family Cichlidae; genus Etia; species Etia nguti. The sequence goes on from VUQG01023245.1 coordinate 47,479, forward strand.
CGGGTTTATGACTGGAATAATCTCCCAAGTATCAGGTATCCACAGCTTTGGACAAATTTTAGCATAAATCTTTAGCTGTTGGTTGTCGTGCACTTGATATGGTTAATTTGTAATCGACACCACAATATCCCAAATATGCATTCACCAGTGCACAGCCATTACTGAATTATGAGCACTGCTGCTGAAATTTCATGGTTCATCAATATCCACAATGGAAGGTAATCAACACAAATTGTGGTTTCTACATTGCAAGCAGCTACTGAGATCAGTATGAAACAAAGAGGACTCTACCAGATAGCCACAAACAAATGCATGTATAGCTTAACCACTGCTTACCATAGGTGGCTCATCAAGTGTTACACAGACAGCCGGAGTCAAAAGTTCATGGAGAATTTTTATCGCCAGGTACAAAATTGGAACTAGACTAGTACAACAGTGTCCTGCACAAAGTGTATTCACTACAGAAGTCCATCAAGTCTCAAACTCCCCAAGGCAGACATAAATCATCCTAATGATTCAAATTTTGTTTTAAGCTATTCCTCAGCCAGTGTGTGAGTGTGTGTGAATACTGGTCCAGTCTTGCACTTTAATGGACATGGGATGAACAGCTTCACTGCTTAAAAAAAATAATTTAAAAATCTGCTCCTAAATATATTTCTGGAAGTCATTTTCTTTTGGCATAAACACAATAATCATCCACTCAATTGTGAGTATTTCTTAGAGACATAGGACCATACAGAGGTACTGTCACAGAATGCATGCAGTTTAAAGTGAGAAACTCTGAGGACCACTGCTGCAGTCATGCTTCTGAAATGCAGAACTCTACTCTACATCAAGATAGTGACTTTTTACCTGCCTGCTCTAAATATATCCTCTAAGATACCAGTTATGTTAAAAAAAATAGTAAAAAGCTAAATGATACTAAATGTCACAAGACAGAACTGGGAATCGCTCATTAAGTGCTGTTTTCAACCAGCTCAAATCACAAGGTCAAAAATTTGTTGTTGTCTGGCATCCCTGAGAACTGTCTGCCTGAATGACGACAGTTGCCTGTGTACCATTGGTGCACCATGGCTGCCTTGGGGCAACAGGGATGTTTCATTTCATCTTAGTAGCTGCTTGTCTTTCACTGCTCCAGAATAAGATCAGGCATGTCTCCTGACTCTGAATATTTGTATCTGTCAAAACCTCAGATGTCAAAAAAGTGATAAAAGATAGCTGAGGACTGGTTTATCAGGATATAGGGGAAATATATTTGTTACTGTGATTCTTTGGTGTACCTGGGTATTAAAAAAATGCTATAAGTGCTGACAGAAAAAAAATTACAAAGTCTGAGTAAAAATATACATATATATTTATTTATTGGTAAGTGTAACTATATTAAGTGTAATCAAAAAATAATTTGGGGTATTTGGATATTTATTTATTTTTTGTACACCAACATGTTAAATTTTAAATCAGACAATCGAGGTGCGACTGAAGTGAAGCCTTTCGCCTCTAATTCAAGTGTTTAACAAAGGCAATGTGAGAACTGACACTTTGTGTCAAAGTGAAGTGACGGGGAGACAGACATTTCAAATCAAAGGCATAAAATAAGCTGTTCTTGCATTTCCCACCCAACATTGTCTTGTTTGACTTTATTATAAAACTCTGCTTTTTGGCAATCACTTGTCAGTGTTTCCATTACAAAAACACTGCATGATGCCAAAACCATGCACGCCTAGATCAATATTCCAAGTCCTTTCAAAGTTGCAACCTGCTGGATCCTCGTCTGATCAGATACCACTACTAATTGTGTATCAGACACACTGAAACACCAGCCTTTTATTTCGTTGGTACACCTTTCATTTCACAAACTACTTCATCCAAATAGTGAAGGCCCTTGTTCCAAACTATTAAGGTGATGAGCTTAAATTATTGATATGACTAAACATTTTAGTGGGTGAATTCATCTCTTGAAGTTGATATAAATTGAACTGAAGACATCTCACTCTCTTGTGCCCACAGAAATGCTCAAGGTTGTACAATAGTCATAGAGCAGAGCATCTCAGACACCAGCTTGCAAAGTTACAATAATTTGACAAGACATCAAAGTTAATAACATAAGAAGTTTTTAAAATAATTACCGGAAGCAGGTATAACTTTATTTTTCCCTTTCAAAAGGAAGACTGACAGAAATTGGTGCACACAAAGCAATACTTAGCTACTGGCATACAAATGACAAAGACTCAAGATGGACAACGCGGTATAGTACAAAATGTTTCAAAATGTTCATTTTAGGCAGTTGAACTCCCTGTCCTTGTTGTGACACATAAACAATGCGATGTTTAGATATTTGAAACAAGGAAAGCAGTAAAAGTATACTTCCTAAGCAGCTTCTCTGGACTACCAAAACCCCTGCTAAGTCTCTTTGTAGTGATGACTTTCTGGTTTTGTCGATGTAGCGCTTTAGCAAACATCAAAGCACATTCATCACAAAAATAGTCTTGGCAACAAGCATAGTTGCCATTTGTCACTATTAAAAGAATGTGTTTTGGGCTACTGTCTTGTAGTTCTAATAAACTCAAAGGATAGAGTTATTCTTTAACAGTCCAATTCAACAGTTTAGTTTAAAAATGCATACTGGCATTTAACAGTGGTATCACCTCTATTAAATCAATGGGGTTATTTGCTGCTGAATCTATTTGTTGGCAAGGTAGTTTTTAGAATTCTTTTCCAGTTGTTGATACCCAAATAAGACACATATAGAGGGTGCATGCAAACTGGAGAAACACTTCCCTACAGGACTAAAGTGTAAGTGCCAAACTTTTGTGATAACTTTTCAATACGTTTTATGATTGTAAGCAAAATATGTACGCAACATTTTTGAAGGACTGAAACTTTGATGGATGTGGACACGAATGTATTGCCACAGGGTACCTATGGGAAAATAAAATTCATCATATTCCTGTTATGACCACAGTATTTCATATCGACAACAAAATTTAACATTTTTCCAGAAGTAACACGCGTTAAAGTAAGGAAGATGACTTATCACATCATAATAATGTTTTCATTGTTCAGGGAACTGCATTTCGTGCTGCTTGCACATTTGTGTTATAGACCTTACATGCTGACGCCCTCCAATGAATGAAAGTGAAGAATGTTTCAATTTCCAACATTAGCTGTGTTATTTTACACATGAAAAAAGGACTGTATTTTAGGGCAAGCCAACTGCATGGCAAATAAGTAAATTTATCTGAGTAACTAACGGAGCCCTTTTATTCACTATTCATTACATTGGTTGTGCTATAACCTACGCATGAGGTGTTCCTCGATAATTTACCTTGACTGGCCAGCTGTGTTGTTACTCCCATTTTCATTACATTGCCTCCACCTACACCTCTCTCCTCCCACTCTTTCCCTGAAGGGTTTCAATGATATTACTGTCTTCTTCTGCCTTAGCTCTACAAAAAAATTCTTCCCAGTTATTTCCCTGGCACTTTTTTTTTTCCTCACATGTCCTCAGCTTTAGTGCAAATATTTTCTCCTCAGTCAGAGCTGTACTTCGCTTGAGGTTTCTGCCTTGAACACTGTAGTGATAGAATTGTGACAAGTCCTTTCCTATTAAAACTTGGAAACAAAACTCATAGTATGTTACAGAATCTTTTATGGACATACAGATACACATACAGATCCTAATACGGTTATATCTTTTAATATCACCAGCTGATAGTTTGTCCAATATAAGCGCAGACTGAGGGAGACTAATTCTTATCTAGATGTATATGTAGGTGGTCTCAGGGAATTGAGTGAAAAGCCTAACGATAATGCAGAGGTGAATGAGTCAGCACTGTGCGGAAACACCTATATTCAAAGGACAAATTATTTCTCATGAAACAGCATTTAAAAAGGTTATGCTCGGTACACTGAGGAATTAAAAGAACTAAGGAATGTGGACCAGGTTCATAAAAAAAATGTCAGTATAACATTCTCAAACAATATATGAATAAGTAAAACAAACTGACAGCACATTACTTGAGTATAACCCTTGAGATTATTAGAACAGCCTTGTCTGGTCTAAAAGGGAGACCAGACAAGGCATTCAACATAAAATCTAAATATGGTCCAATGTCCAGTATTTACAAAAGGATTTTCAGTTCTGTTTAGAAAGTTACACTTAACACAACAGTTAGAGAGGAAAAAAATGTTTACTTGTTTTAGTTTGCTTGAGTCTCCACAAGAGGAATCTTTCGTGAAAGCCTTGGAGTTTTCCACAGCTACAGGAAGCCAGCCTAGGATATGTTGAGACCAGAGTTCGATAAGCTTTCTGAGATGCCCTTGCACCCCCGTTGCCAAGAATGATTCATTACTCCTATGCACAGAATTCAATTTGTAAAGTATAAATTGTAGCACTACAGATAAGGACCCAGGTCATTTCTGGACTGGCTTTGTAGCAATTGTGTTACTGGTTAAACCTTCCTCTTTCATAAGATGGCCTTGTGTGCTACCTGTGTGTATCGTACACAGGTAGCACTCTAATTAAAATATGAAATCAAGATCAATGATAAATTCCTTTGTGAATCAAACGTAGCTAAATCCCTAACCTTATTATTACAAGTACAAATTCTCCACTGGTTGCCTCTGCAAAACACTGCAGTTTTTAAAGAAGGACATAAACGAATATCTCTGCCCACTTGTCTACCAAGACATTAACGTGTTTGCAAAACAACAACTTGATCCAGATGACTCATTTCTCCCCTCTTTTCCAAAAGTCAATGCCTACTTATTCGTTTGTCATGTTTATAGCAGCCTTGACGACTAATAACTTTCTGTGGGAGTTTCTTGTGGGTGGTAATCTGCACCGGCAGATCGGCCAGCCATATGTTGTTTGATTATTGAAGGTGATGTGCGAGAACACTGTCAGCCTACTGCGTTGTGTTATCTGAAGTAGACACCTGGGTCAAGGCTCACAACCGAAGCCAGACATATGCTAATTAACTTATCTCATAAAATATGCATCGAGCCCTCCCAGGACCGTACAGTGGCAGAGGATCGTGATTTTCCAGGAATTATGGGAACAGTCATTTTCCATTATGTCGATGCTAAATGAGGAGTGACCTGCGGGAGAGGCATGTCTGACCCATGTCAAGACAGTTCCTGCCAATTTTGCACAGAGAACTTTGCAGATCAGTTTTGACTTTTAAGATACTGTCGTGACAGAGAGAATAAATGGATCCAGTTGCACCGCATAACCTTGTTGAAGTAATCTTCCTCTGAAGCCGATGTTCCAAGTCAGTATAATTAATCAAAGACAATGATGTCAATGAGGGCTTCAGTTATGAAATTAGAGGCACGCTGTCTTCCATTACTGTACAGCTTATAAGTGCATTAGGAGGGAAAGAGGAATAATAAACCAGGTGTGGAAACCATTAGCTCCATTCTTCATTCCAACCATTTGTGGTTGCCTTCTCTTGTTTTCAGCACAATTAAGTGTCTTGTAACAAGGCCAGAGTTGAATGCGTGAGTGTTGATATGGTAGTCAAGATTGTAAACAAGGTGTGAACAGCAACACTCGGTACAACAGTCATTTGCTCAATAATGAATGAGCTTAACAAATTGGGCTCCTTGTGTAATATTTCATTCTCTTCTGTGCAATGGTCTAATGAGTGATTGTTCAATTACAATACCATTTCAGTCCTTTTATTAACAATAATTTTAAAAAAAAAAGACTCACCTGACATCCATAATTGCAAGTAAATTAGTTGGAAACTGTATATTTTTATGTCTGTCTATACGCAGACAAAAATGGGGTTTCTATATTATGTACTTTTGCAATCCTGTTTCTCTCTATAATCTCTAGACACACACAAATGGACATATTTTTGTGTTCCATTCTCATTTGTTTATTTAAGACTGGTGGATATGTGTGTTAGGTCACCACTCGAAAGTATACCACATCATCTTTTTAGGGCTGAGCAGTCAGAAAAACTATTAAAAATGCACAGTGTAGTTGTTTCAGTATCATCTAAAATCTGCATGCCATATTTCTGCAAATATTGCAGGGCCATTATTTACCTGAACAGCAACAAGAAAGGTTTCATTTGAAGCTGGCTTGAATTAGAGGCAGGCTTTTATTTCTAGTTTCCTCTGTTTAATCAATACAAGTGGCCATGTATCAGCATTAAGTCTCGTTACGCACCAGTTTGCCCTGTTAAAGTCACCAGATTATGCTCTCAACACTGTGGGACATGGTAACTTACTTTTGGGACAGAGAGAGCGCGCGATCACCAAGGTACTTTATATTAATGATTTCACATACATGTAAAATAACTCTCCAATACACCGAGCAATATACCAAGCAGTTTAGGTTTGTTCATACTTTAACATCTGCAACTATAGCACAAGCAACAACAGTCGACAGGATTGTGGTTTTGTTCATGCTGACCACACCACAACCATTATTGTTGTAACCATTTTTACAGTCTTCTTCACTCATTAATGCAAAATCAGACCAAATGAACTTCTAATGAATTTTACGCAAACAAAACCTCTTGGATATACTGTAAGTTCTAATGAAATCTAACATTATATGTCTTTGAGTGGTAATATATATAATGAATATCTTCTGCATGAGGTGCCACTTTTGTAGAATACATGTCTGTCAAATGACACGCTACAGCAATAGGTTCAATCTCCTGTGGCCACTAGTTGTCAAAATGCGCTCCACATAAGAGTGATGTCTGAAAGAAAGCAACGTATCCTAAAAAAATCACTGAGAGCATGCTGACATTTTACACAATACACATGTCAATTTGATATATGAACTGCCAATGTATCACGTTTTATTTTCAGATGGCTGCATGCAACGTTTGTCAGGGGTTTTTTTCAGTAAAGAGTTCAACTTTCGGGTTTCAGTGGGTTTCATACTAAGACAAGGTTTGTGAGGCAAAACATAAAGCTCATCAGCAACCTCTCATTAAAGCGTCACTAAATAATACATAACTTTGAACCTCTGTGGGAAATCATGGCAGTGACAGGTCCACAGCACAGTGGCACACACAGTGGTTTGACAGCAAGAATAAAGTCTCAGTTTTCACTAAAGAGATGAGTAGTCTAGATAATTAGTGCACGCATCAATAAGAACCGTCTGGTGTAGAGGTAATCTATCACCAGCCAAATAATTACAACAATTATTTTTATGCTTGAGAATCAAAGTAGTATCATTTATCACTGTGCAGTTAAAAGGTAAAGCACAGAGGTTGGGGGAAGAATAAAGGCTACGGTGTACTACCGATTCACTGACATTTATGAATAGCGGGATAACAGCACTTCATATCAACCTGTGAAAATCACAAGTGCTGTAAGACATTCCTGGACTGTCTCTAATCAGAATAAAAAAATAATAATAATGCTGTATTATTGCAATTTGGTGCAGGTGTGGAGGATAAGGAAATCTTTTTGTCTAAACATCTGTTTTCTTTCTTTTAGGTGATGAGCTCCACAAATCTCTAAGAGGGATCCTGACAGACCGGGGAGAGCTGCAGATTCTCACAACTCACCCATTTTCCATACACGCCATCGCAAATTGTTTCACTGTGGCTCAGTTCTCGTCACTGGACTTTAACTTGGGGACCTGAACCGCACAGATCGCCAATGCTAACAAGGAACTGCCTGCTGCTGTTCCTGTGGATTCTTGTCGACGAGGGTTCGGTCTCTTATTTACGTCCACCTTTACCGCCACTGGGACGGAGCAGGACGGGGAGGGAGCACACCAGGAGCTTGGTGGGCCCAATGAGGAATGGGGCAGCTGGATTTCAGCGGGTCAAAAGGGGCTGGGTGTGGAACCAGTTCTTTGTACTGGAGGAGTACATGGGGTCAGATCCGCAGTACGTGGGCAAGGTAAAAAGCCTTTTTTACTGTTATTTATGGTGCAGCAGAAGTCATAAATCACATAGTAAGGAGCCTAGGAGAAATTGAATTGGGAGTAAATGGAGGGAGCGATAGAACATGAGGAAGATAAAATGGGAGGAAGGAACAGAAAAAAAACTCTAGTTTGGAGTAACTATAAAAGTACCCTAAAACTACCAATATTTCAGATGGGAAATATTTTATTCCTTGATGTTGTAATTAATTATTGACTATTTTAATACCACGTACTTATGCATGTAACAGCAATTACTGGAAATCCCCTATTTTCATTCATCCCCTAGAACTTTACCTCTTTAATCTAATAATGCTCATAAGGCTTGTAAATCTGCTCCTATTTGTTAGTGTTTTATGATGTGACCAGCATCAGGCATGGGCAAGAAAAAAAAATCCAGACCTAATAATGGAGCTGTGCCACGAGATTTCTATGTTAGACCAGCCACACATGACATTGAAGTGGTGAAAGGTTTGATGGTGTGGTAGAAATAAATTTAAATTACAGTCCTTGTAAAGCTGTCAGAGCATCATAGTTATGAGCCACGGAAGATGTTGACAGCAATAAAAAGACAGCAGAGACCCAACAGCCTGAACTGAAACCAGACGGAGATATATACGCATACATCCCATCAAACTCACATCTTTTTGTGTCACCTCAAACCTTGGCCGTCCCCGCTTTTTAGTACAGGATTTCTTATTCACTGTTCTGGCTTAAGACATTCGTAAGCAAACTCTGTGGGGGTTTAAGGCTAAAGTTGTAATTTGGCACTCCAAGCTTACATAGGATATTAGTAAGACTGACTTATCTGCCCCAGTGCCACTGCAATCAGCCCTGACAAGCCATGCTGTTTGTGGAAGTCTCTGAGGCTAAAGCAGGGAGAGGGAAGCAGCTGTCTGCTGCACTCCTAAGTCACTTAATCCTGGGCGGCTGCGCTTCTTCAAAATAATTGACTGATTCTTCAACATATGAAAAGCATTTGGAGGTCCTCGGACCTTTATCGGGAAAATCTTAAGGGAGAGGATTTTCCTTTGAATCTTATTGTACACTGTTAAATGGCACAGGAAACGCTGGAGTGGTTTACCATGTACACACACTTCTGTGATATCATATTGAATGGTAACGTGAGAAATGTTCAAACAGAGAGCATACTAAGAGATAAAGATGTAGGTGAAAGGGTTCAAGGACCTTAGGAAGCAGCTTTGTTTACAGGGCACATTAATGGACTATAATTGACCGTAAGTCTGCAATGAATGCTTGTTCTATATTACATCAATACCTAATGTGGTAATGTTTTCACTTTAGAGTGTACTCATGATTTCCAGCCAGTGACCTGCAGTGAATTGGAGCTCAAGACACTTTTGTTTTATCCTCTGTGGCAGAAGTGCCCTTCTGGACCAATTGAAGTAGTAATTATCTGACAACAGCCTCTAAAGAGAGGAAACAGAACCCAAGAGAAAAAAGTTTAGGGAAGCAGCTGAAGCAGTTTTGGGTATTTTTTTAACATATGCTAAGTAATATAGAAAGCCCAGGTAATGTACATGTGACTAGTTTATCCAAATGCACGCTTATAGCTTATATACGCTTATATTTCAATGAGACATGGTTTCTGTGTATGTTACCCAGCATTTATTTAGGTATATAGCATACAGGGTGCTGTTATTATTCATTACTTTTTGTGTTTTTATTATTACTTTTATTGTTTTTTGCCTTTATTCGATAGCTGCAGCAGAGATATATGGGAAATGTGGGGAAGGCAAACAGGAGAACGGAACATGAAAAGGAACTAGGAACTGAACTGAACTCTGAATACAGCAATCACTGTACTTTAGTACGTGATTGTTGATAAATCTGTTATGACAGCATTTTTAACAATGGACTAATAAGGGGGGGGGGGAATCCCAGTTTTGTGGTCACTGAAGTATTCATCTCTGAGTTAATGAAGTCCACTTGCATGCACCATGAAGCCTAAAGCTCTTCTATGTACATAGGAAGGCAGATTTCAGAATTTACAAACCGCACCCAAATTTATCAAGGAGATGATTAATGGAGACAATTAATCTTTTCTTTTCAAGTTTAAATGGCACGATCTGACTGTAGGAACAGCACTCACAGAGGAAGCTCAGAAAAAGGTACTTCTGACAGCAGGAGGAGAACGACTTGCATCCATGCCTGTGTGAGACGAATGACAAACACTAACAAATCCTGACCCTGTTAGCAATAATCAAAATCTATTTCAAGAGCATTAAATGCATCACTGCCAACTGTAATTTTGACAGCCAAATCACTACTAATTAGTGCTGGCCAATAAAAAAAAAAACATGAGTCACATTACAAACAAGGTGTAATTCTGCCAGTTGTTCTGACAGCACAGAATACAAGACAAGTATCGGAGTAGGAATGGGGACAACCACAGATGATGGAGTACACTGCCAGTACTGGTGTTATGGATCAGTAAGTTTGCCTATTAACTAGTGCCTTTCAGCTGAATACACCAGCTGTTTGTGGAGAAGGAAGATGTTAAAGCACAGCGGGATAACATTTAGTTGTGCTTGCATCTGCTTTGCTGTACGTCAAATTGTCAGAACACGCTCACCTCAGTCTTAGACTTCACTGAACCCATATCAGCAGCAATGCAATCAGCACAAACATAACTGCATAACGTGCAATTCTACCTGGTCTTACCGCCTGAATATTCCCACTAAATAACTAATGTTTCAAAGCATCTGACAGACATAAATAACCAAATCATTTTTCCTAGTTGCAAACCTTTAATAATGATGCAACAAACCTAATCGGGCATTTCTATACTGCTAACTGGGGCAGCATGTGGCATGCTGGTTAGTTTCGTTACTTTGCAGCAAGAAGGTCCTGAGATCTGGCCGGGCCCTTTCTGTGTGGAGTTTGGATGTTTTCCCTCTGTTTGCAAGGTTCTCTCCAGGTACTCTGGCTTCCTCCCATAGTCCAGTTAGTGGGGTTAGGTTAATTGGTGATTCTAAATTGGCCATAGGTGCAAATATGAGTGTGAGTGTCTGACTTCATGTGTTAGCTGTGACAGACTGGCGATCTGTGGTAGCTGGGATGGGCTCCAGCCCCCCTGTGACTCAGATAAGCAGAAGAAAATGGATGGATACAGTTACCTGATATAACTGATATATAAAGATGATTCATTGGTCCAGCTTTAGTTTGCTTGATTTAATTTACCTTTGGGCTTTCTTAGTGGCTTACATAAGGTTTAGCTAGAGTAACTGATGAGAAGGTCTTTTAAACATGATACAATACTAAAAATAAATAACAAGGTTCTGGGTGACAGAATATGTAGATTTGTGAGACTAGGTTGTCTGTAAAGGGCAGAAGAAAAACAAATGGAAAAAAAAAAAAAACATCAAATGCTGCCTGATCTATTTTGGATTAATGAGTGCAAGCGAAGCAACATTTCTTTTCTTCTGCACCACAAGCAGAAAGATATGCCATGTCTGCATTTTCACTTGTTCTGTTATTATCAGATGAGTACAAAATAAAGAAAATTAATCTATACTCCGGCTTATATAATTTTAATATATGCTGTCTAAATTAAAAATACAAACTGTGTAACTGTGTGTGACAAAAAAGAACTACAGAGCTACAATATTCACACCATTTTTATACACATCATACACCTTAATATTCAGATAGGATTTTATACATTCCCACACTAACAGCTACATGCTCGGGAACTTAAGGTAGGAGACACTAAACGTGAGGGGAATGTTAGAAATGCTACAGTCACAACTGCAGGTTCACCTCCACTACTTACTTAATTACCCTGATTGCTCCCAGAGGTGTAAGTAAGGTCATCACAGGATTCAGCAAGGTCTTTAGCACTACTACTACTAGTCCCAACTGCTTGTATTAACAAATGCTCTGAGTTCTTGCTTTTTTTGAAAACTTTTCTACATACAACCGCAATGTTTTATGGACTTTTTTCTATTGATATGCACTTAGAGTGAATCACATTTACATTTGAAATAGTAAAAAAGGGCATGTTAATACCAGATTTGATTTGTAGTGTAAATAAAGAAAACGCAGTCTACCAAGGATATTTTAAAGAAGGTTTTAAACCACATTAACATGTCATGCTCATTGTTCACTTTTATGGTGAGGTTGTTCTCAGCAATGTGAAGAAACAAGCTTTAATGCCATGAACAATAAACATAAAAGTATAACAAATATATTTTCACTGTCTTTCTCTGCTGTTTAAAAAGACAACACATAAACTATTGTGTCACTTTGTTTGTACAGCATTGTTTCTTTGCTGTTGTATTAGTATTTTCACAGCACTTTTCATTCAGTGAATGGTTAGGTCCCTAAATTTAAATGAACTTTTCCCCAGTGTAACTGTCTACTAATGAGACTACATCATCAATGTGGTTTCATTCTTTCAGATTTAAAGTAAAAAGCTGCACTGACATTACGTTTACAGAGACAGTTACTGAAAGTTGCACCAGCAGGGAGAGCTTGTCACTAACAGAGGGAAAGTTACAACACCAGCTGTGGTGGCCACCTCATCTTCTTGCTGACAACTTGATATAACTGCTGTGGAATGTTTGGCACACATTGCAAATGTTTTCTTAAATCTGATGCGTTGGCTGTTTCGATGTTTCGAAACTCGTGTACATTCAGTATCAGTTCAGTGCAATTAAAAGATGAGCTGGAGGGGAATTTCATGTGCTGACCCTATGTAGCAAATAGTAAATGAATCGACTAATCCCTATCACTAAACTATAACCAATAGAAAGGCATGATCGCTAATAAATGCAATGATAAATGTGCATTTGCATAGTGATAAATTTACTGCTAATGTCAATAAGCTGCACCCCTTTCAATACGGGCATCAATAAAATCCTAACGACACCTAACCATGCACTTAATTCAGGAATATACGTGAAGAAAATTTTAAGACTCATGTTGACAACATCATTACTGCAGTTTAGCAATGAAGCCCGGAGGGCTCGTGGGGGTTAATATAACAACCCTCTGTACCCTCAATAAGATAATGCTGAGGCCTTTCGTGTGCCAAGTAGTGATTATCTGACGTTAAAAAAAAAAACTATTAACAGCGTGGCTGCATATATCAAGTCAAACTGCTTCCTCTCACTCTCGATTAAACTCTCCAATGAGTTCGGGAGCTATTTTCGAGATTTTTCCTCTGACATCATGTCACTCTCTGTTTAAACATAATGGCTATAGATGTTGGACGCAATTCCCTGAGAATTTTAATAATATGACAACTCAGAATGCACTTAACTTCTGAATGACAACGATATCTTAATGCTTAACAGTAGAGAAGTAATCAAAACCCAATGTTTATCGTATGTTTGCCAACTAGACTGCTGGGATTTTTCTAACTTGATGCTCCAATTTTATATAAAGTTATGCACGTTGTGAGTACTTTATACTGCACTGAATATAGATGCTCAAGACAATATGCTTTAGTATATACAGTGAGAGGAAGGTAAAGAGGGATTTATCAGATAGCAAAAAGGCTAAGGCTTCATTGGTAATAAATTAAAAACTTTCTATTCAGTTTTTTCAGTTCAACATTATCTAAGAACTGTAACTGAGTACTGGTCCCAGATAAGAAATGTTTTCATGTTATCAAATCCATCTGAACTGTATGCCTGAATTGTTTTTTTAATCAAACAGTGCACTGTAAAATGACAGTACAAAGCTTGTGACAGTGGATGTTTTTGCAAACTTGAGTTACATGCAAGCTGTTTTTTTTTTTTTTTACCATGTATTCATTCTAAGAGATAATTAACCAGTTGTACTGAAGATGAAAACCAGTGCAGACCTG
>VUQG01023247.1:0-40433 GCA_015106755.1 Etia nguti
CACGTATTTAGGAATGGAAAGGGTTATTACACTGAGACACACACGGAATGAAACACACACACACACACACACACACACACACACACACACACACAAACACACAGTTACACACACAAACACAAAAAGCAGACGGCTCCTATGAACACCTTCGTCTTTATCAGTCAGCGGTCAAGAATAAGAGACAAGCAGGGAGGCTTCACAGAAACCTGCTGTCACCATGGTAACATGGTCATAACAACCTCCTCTTTTTTCCTCCTGCTAAAAACAGATTTTCTCCTCATCTTCTCCTCAAATTCTCCCATCCCATCACCCTCTCTCTCTATCGTTCTCTCCACATCTCATTTCTTCCTCATAATTCTCTCCTCTTCGTCGCCCTGTTTCACTCAGACATGCGTCTTAAACTTTCCCACTTAGCACTTTTCTGCCTTTCTGGCTTCTTCTTGTTGCAAGAGTGAAACAAAAAAGTGCAGACGGAGACAAATCAGACACAAAGACAGACCAAAAGATTGCTGACTGAACACAATCATCTCGGTTCTATCTAACTAAACTAAAATGACTAACAAAACAAAAGGCGCAAAACCAGGATCCATAACTAATGCTAAATAAAAAGGACTGGTATTATTCATCCTAGTTACCAAATCATAAAAGTCATAAAAGAAAAGAAAAAATGAAAACAACTAGATTCCCTACCATCACAGAAACACAACTCTTCCCAGTGACTAGCGAATAATCCGCTAACGAGCGTGTGCAGCATGTGCCTTGCCCAGCCCCCAGGGAGTATAAGGACTTATACTCAGCTCCACCTAGTATCTTATGAAAATTTACAAGCCAAATCAATAACACACAATTCATGTGTGCCTGCTTAAAGCATTCATAAACTAAAACAGCGTGCAGCTTACAAATATTCTAATCACAGAAAAAAGAAACACAACTTTGTGTAGTAAATATATTTTATAGACCAACACTATAATACAGAAGATGGCTAATATGAGTTATAGCCTCCACTGAGTGGGATGCAAGCAGTCACCCATCTGTGCTTGACTGCACGGATCTGTCGTTGAGGAATTGCTCTCCGTTCCTGGATGAGCGCAGCCTGCAGCTGTCCAGTGCTTACTTCTTGTGGCTGCTACTGATGAACAATGAGCATGTCTCAGCCATGTTCAATAGGAGACATACTGGGGCTAAATGCTGGCCAAGGAAGTGTCTGAAAAGGCTCCTGATTCAGAAAGGCCTGCACAGCTCTGGCAGTGTGAGAGCTTGCATTGTCCTGCTGAAACAGCTGGAGGGCTGAGTGCTGTACAGGTTGGAGCACCTCATCTTGGTACCTCTGTCCAGTCAGATTTCCACCAACAACACTCAGATCAGAGTTTGTGCTCTCATGGACACGCACGGCTGCTGCAACAGCTTGGACACGCACGCCTGGATCCAGCATGCCAATAATCCTCCCTCAGTCTGCTCAGCACAGTAGCAGTGACGACAATGTTGTGCATGCACTGTTTTTGTTTCTGAGACCACTGGCTTGAGAATTCAGCAAAAAACTGGATTAATTCTGAGGTGCACAAAGTGAGTTCATCTGTGTTCAGTAAACAAATTACCCATAACATCACTGACTAAAACCAATCAACCAGAACTGAAAAAAGCACTCACAGAATATGTTTATGTTTAGGGTTTTCTAAAACATTAACATGATGCACTGAGAACTGGATCCAAAACAAAGAGAGAAAATGTATTTTAAGATCGGCAACATTAGTCACATAAATATAATAATAATAATAATAATAATAATAATAATAATAATAATAATAATAATATAATAATGGGACACTCCTTATATTCACTGCTTAATATATTGTTGGCTGCTTTACCAGTCAAATTATTTATTACAATATAAAAAGTGATCGTACAAACTCTGCATTCTCGTGGTAAAATATGCATTTTTAAAAAAAAAATATTATGTTGTTAAAATACTTTTCTGTCATTAATCCAAAAGACAAATTAAAAAAATTAACTATCTGCAAGTCCATTAAACAAAGAGCTTTTTTTTTACTTGGGAAAAAGTTACAGGTGGTCGTAAATATAGCAAGAAATGCACCTGTTTCCCAAATACAAAGGACTAATCGATGTGAGATGAAACTAACGAGGAATAGGAGAGCAACTATGTGGCAGGAACTCAGACAACCACAGGAATTAAATTAAGAACAGGTGCACACACCCAAATTAAACAGGAAGTGACAATAAATAAGACATCACACCCAAGCAGTCAAACAGATGGAGCACAGAAGTCAGAGAACAAAAAGAACATATAGTTATCATTTATATATTTCAAAAAGTAAACTTGAGCAACCACAATATTTAAGATTAAATACACTGCTACCCCAAAAAACTTTCCTGTGAGTTTCCTTAAATTGCTCCAGTTACTTTGAGTCTTCCACTCAAGACAAGGCAAGTCTGTCTTTTCTTTGAGCTGAGCTCCGAGACACATAATCTGTGTGTGTCCCATACGAGGACTGACAAGTTGAGAGGCAGGCGTGTCTACGGAGTGGAAAAACTCTTGAGAAAACATAAAAGTGCAAAAAGAGATGCAAAAGAAAATCTCAGATAATTAACAAAAATGGAAAATTTGTGGCCTAACAGCGTTACTGGTATACTGTAGTTGTTTAGATAAAGCATGTGACTAGCTTAAAAAAAATTTCTCAGCGCAGTGATTGAACATTAGTCTGACACATGGGTTAGGATCAGTGTAACACCCACAGCTTCTCTATAATGCTGACAGTAGGATGAGTCAAAACATGTCACTTCAAGGCATGTCAAATCCAAAGGATTTTGCTGCTCCGCTCTGTGCTTGCTTTGCACACAACTAATGACTGGCAATTTGAGATTGTACAACTTTTCAGATAGGAAGCCCTGCTGTTCACTCGCATCTTTCAGGATCAAAACAATGACAGTTGTGGCTGAGCTTGTTCACAAAACCCTGGCTCTGTTTATATATGCATCTCAGTGAGTGTAGTGCAGAACGGCATACCGTTATCGTTATTCCGCTTAAGAGGTTTGCTGCTAACTCACTGTAAACATGAGTCTTTGCCTTTTTTTAATACAAGCTATATTTCCACAAAAACTTTTATCAAAATTTTGCTTAATTTGACATACAGCACTGTAAAAAAAAATCGGAAACTGTGATTTTTACATTCCTAAATATGAAGAAATGAGACTGTGAGAGTATCTAACCTAACAGTAGTGTTTGTGATGGCACTAACTGTGGCTGCAGGAACACATTGAACATTTATGAAGCACTTGTCTTGTTTATTTTCCACCCTCAACTTGCTTGTACTCTCACATACATACACACTCATTCATATAGTAAATGGACTGGTATTAATATTGGCCTTTTCCCCTTTCACTGAGTACTAAAAGCTCTTAATGCCTCTCACGCCCGACATACACACACTCACTGATAATACATTGAGGGGCATTTTTTGGGGTCCACTATCTTTCCCCAGGACACATGCAGACAGGAGGAGTGAAGAATCAAACCACCGACCATCCAATAAGCAGACAATCCACTCTATTCTCTGCCGCCCTCATCATCATCATTCAGTGTGCTGAGCTGAGAGGTCCAATCGGAGTAAAAATCATGTCTGTGTGAAGTCCAGAGCTTCGGTGAATAGGGAATTGTGACCGCAAGATGAATCACTTTTCAGCTTTTCATGGGCCACTAGAAAACTCCAGGAAGTGTATGAGTCACTTTAACACTCTGCTCCCACTTGGTCATCCGGGATAAATGTGAAGTGAATCCAACTGATTGGTGAATAATTTCCTCCCATACTTCCAGCAGGCACATTTTTAAGATTCAAATTATGGGTTTGGTTAATAACACAATCACAAAATAGACTCTGCATGTGGTGGCTAGTTTGCCCGTGTGCTATGAACACTTTAATTTTATTGAGGTAAATATAAAATTGAGGATGGCTAAGCCCACTTTTGACAGCCTTATGCACACAGAAGACCGAGCCAAACAGGAAGTGATTGAAACATCTGCTTGTTAGCATAAATATATAATTCGATTATCAAATATCAGCAAATCAGTGCCTTTAGGCATTTAGACATGGTCAAGATGAGCTGTTCATGACTAAATGGAGCATCAGAATGGGAAAGAAAGGGGATTTAAGTGACTTTGAACGTGGCATGTTTGTTGGTGTCAAACAGGCTAGTCTACTGGGATTTTCCCACATAACCATCTCTAAGGTTTACAGAGGAACAGAGCAAATACCCAGTAAGTAGTAGGTTTCTGGGTGAAAATGCCTTGTTGAAGTCAGAGGTCAGAGGAGAATGGCTAGACTGCTATGAGCTGATAACTGCTTGTTAAAACCAAGGTACACAGAAGAGCATCTCTGAACACACTACACGTCAAACCTTGAAGCAGATGGGCTGCAGCAGCCGAAGAGCACTGGTGTCAGCTAAGAACAGGAAACTGAGGCTACAGTTCACACGGGCTCAAAATTGAAAAAATGTTGCCTGGTTTGAGTCCCGATTTCTGCTGTGATATTCAGATGGTAGAGTCACAAATTGGCATAAAAGCATGGATCCATCCTGCCAACAGATGGTGGTGGTGTAATCGTAAACTGACCATCATTTACACACTACAGCCTATCTGAGTATTGTCCATCCCTTGTACTGTACTCATCTTCTGAAGACTGCTTCCACCAGGATAATGCACTCAAATGACCTCCACAGTCACCAGATCTTAATTTAAACCAGCACCTTTGGGATGTGGTGGAAGAGGAGATTCACATCATGGATGTGTAGCCAGAATATCTGCAGCAACTGTGTGATGTTATCATGTCAATATGGACCAAAATCTCCAAGGAATGTTTCCAGCTCCTTGTTGAATGTATACCATGAAAAAATAAAGGCAGCCCTGAAGGCACTAAACTAAATTAAGCTTAGTACTACTGAGGTGTACCTGATGAAGTGGCTGGTAATTTTATGTGCTTTTAAATTGTAAATGTGTGTGTGAATCTGTTCTTGTGCAACAGGCTGATGGAAGGTTCTCCTAAATTTCCTGATTAACAGCCTGCCTCTTCCCTCTTTCTTCACTCCACTTGGCCTTCTTAACCTTATGCATCCACACATGTCCTCAAACTTCCCTCCCTTAATCCCCTCTCCCACATCATCCCCATAAGGACGTTTAGCATGTCATTATTTATCACACATTCTTATCCAGAAGTGACTTACATTAATGCAACCAGTGGAAGCTGTCAAAGCTCATCTGCAAACATCAAGTAGCAGCTCTGACAAGCTTCTGAATTCACTACTGATAAAGAACGGCAGAGAGCCAAACAAAACCATGGCTGCACAACAATATGACTTTCAAGTTTTTATCCACTCTTCAATATACAGCAAATAACAGTAAACAAACACCATAAACAATTATTAAAACTAAATACTCTCCACAGTGCGGTGGTTTACATATTTCCCTAA
This sequence comes from Etia nguti, assembly GCA_015106755.1. Classification (NCBI taxonomy): domain Eukaryota; kingdom Metazoa; phylum Chordata; class Actinopteri; order Cichliformes; family Cichlidae; genus Etia; species Etia nguti. The sequence continues at coordinate 5,479 of VUQG01023247.1, forward strand.
TAAGCAAAAGGTCTAAGCCACTGGGGGTTGGTCTGGGATGTCAATTTTTGAAATTGTTATTCTGCTATGTTACATACAGGTGATGTATGCTGACTATGACACGCCAAACAAAGACAAATGGAGAACGCAACGTTGCATTTTCTGTGTGACGATGTCTGTTCAAAGTTTCGTTCAGACCTGCCCACCCGGTAAGGAGGAGATAGGATGCATACAGACATATATGCGTACGATCCTTATGGTAAGATATTTACTTGTTTATTTTTCATCAACATGATGCACACATGCACTCTGTTTCACTGTGCATGCATCTGACTGTGTACATGAGTACAAGAGAAGCTGGTTAAGTAAAGATAACATACCTAATGACAGCTCATTAAGTTACTGTAAGTGACATAAAACCTTCTCAACAAATGTCTGTGTAGCTTCTCCATCACTCAGGTCATGGCACAGTAGTTTTAAGCATTTCAGCTGAAAGCACCTGGGTTTCAGGTGCAGCTCTGATGACTCACATAATGTCAACGACTATCAGAACCACCTCCAAGGTGACAGACTCACTAGGGGTTAAAATACCTGTGACTTTTTATTCTTCAATTCAATTCAGCAGTCAGTCAGTCAGCACGCAGCAGTCTTCACCGCTATAAAGGCAAAAAGCCCAAAAGAAATACCTTATATAAGATAACATATCTCTTTATTGTCATTGCACAGTCATACTTAGCACAATAGTACAACAAAATTGGGAAACTGTCCCACGTCGGAACTAAACACAACTAAACACAACAAAACACAACAGTGTAAACTTTAAAGTGGATAAAAAGTGCAAAAACGTATGAATAATAAATTAAAGAATGATTGTTCATTGCAAAAAAACCAAAAATACAAGTTCAAACATGGTAACAAATAAAACAGTTATTAATGAAATGGGACTTCTCAAAAGCTCTCCAGAGCTTACAAATAGGGGCCCAGGTATCAGACCACATACATGAAATACATATAATAATCAAATAATCTAAAACTAATATCCCTAAAATTATCCAAATGATCCTAACATATAAATAATACTGGTTCAATATATCGAGGAAGTGTCACATGATAATAGTAGGATGAGGTTATTAACATATGAACTTAGAATACAGCTTTACTGCAAGTTTTGGAAGATCGTTGCTGTACAGGGTTCACAATTAAACATATTTCAGAAGCAAAAATAGATTGTTCGACCCAAATAAGCCTTTGGGTCGAACAAAGTCTCTAAAGAAACCCTGCAGAGTTTCTTCATTATAATTTGTTTTTATTTTGTCTTCTGATACTGTTAAGGGCCACCACGAGAATTCTTAAAGCTCTGGCATTGAGGACTCAGTTCATATCACCTGTGAACACTTGAGTGTATTGATAATTTTATCACATTAAGAAGTAATAAAGAATATTTTCATATAATGCACAGGGTGAGGAATTGACTATTGCAATATGGAGAAAATTCCAAACCTATCTGGCTCTTACATAATACAGCTTTTATCTATTCTGGTGCATATTTTTAGCACTGTTAAACATGCCAACAAATAATCTTCAGAACACTTTGTTGACATGTCTGCAGTTCCTTTCACCAAGCTGGAGAGAGAGGGTGTCAGACATCCCCTGTATCCCTGACTCAGATCTACCGTAGAAGTATTTTCCCCCCCTTCCCAGCTACTCTTTAAACAATTTCATGTGAACATAATGCATCCTGACACTACGACCAGGACTACATTTCCTCACCACCATCTTATCAGAGTGTCTGTAGTCTGAGTGTAAACGTTACTATTGAGTAATGCTACAAATTCCTACAGTGAAAAGGGCAAAAATTATGTCTGTGGCATTCACAACATTTGCTGCTGATAACTGGTCACGTTTTAAACATGCAAAAACACAGATATAAATGGCTAAACCTAAGCAGCTTTACACAGGGTCGGCTGTGGGACTGTAAACAAACCTCCTTGTTTACTACCACTGTAACATTCAGTTTACATAGTAGGATGAATACCAGGGACTGATGTCATATCCACAATAAAATTTAATTACACATGCATTTATTGTGATCTAGATTTCAAATATAATAAAATCTGCAACATGAATGATACTCGGGCAGCACAGTAGCAAAGTGGTTAGCTCTGTTGCCTCACAGCTAGAAGGCCCTGGGTTTTTATCCACCATCTGACCTGGCTTTCTCTGTGGACTTCGTATGTCCCTGTGTCTGCGTGGGTTCTCTCCTGGTAGTCCCACAGCTTCCTTCCACAGTCCAAAGACATGCACTCAGAGGGGTTAGATTAATTGGTGATTCTAAATTGCCCATGGACATGAATGTCGATGTGAATAGTTCTCTGTGTTAGCCCTGCGACAGGCTGGCGACCTATCCAGGGTGTAGCCTGCCTCTCAATCGATGGCAGCTGGGATAGGCTCCAGTTCCCCCACGACCCTTAATTGGATAAGCGGAAGTGGATTGATGGATTGTCAGATGGATGATATGCTTGCAGAGCGATGACAGCCGTAGCAGGTTCAGATGTTAATTAGCATGTCTGAAATGTGCAGTCCAGACTGAGTTCATGTATACAGATGCATTTTAGATGTCTCTATGACTGCCAGCAGGATTTTTTTTAACTATGCCCAGTGGTGGCCCACTTTCTGAACAACAATTATTAAATTATTTGGACACACGTGACCTCTAGTTTTATGGAGTGGCTATGGCTCAGGTGAGAGAGCGGGTGTTCTACTAATCAGAGGGTCCGTGGTCCTCACTGTGTCCAGTTTACATGTTGAAGTGTCCTTGCCCAGGGTACTGAACCCCAAACTGCACTTCAATGCTTACAATGAAGCAAGTGGTGAATGTCCTCTAGCTTGTAATAAAAGAGCATTTTGAGTGTTCAGTAAGAGCAGAAAATAAATATATAGAAGCACATAGGTACCACTCGATTTACCATTCAAGATGCAGATTTAAAGTCACAGTAGTGCACTACACATACACTCAATATGTTTTTGGCTAAATACAATTCTCTTTGGCTCTAAGACGGCTTGACTGTCCTGTTTTGTTGGTTCTTGTTTGGGTTTTTTCTTTACACTAAGTAGCCTATAAATGTATGTAAGCTCACCCATTCATTTTATACTGCAGCTCATGCTGTGAATAACCATAATTTTATTCAGGCACTCAACGGCTGAGAAATCTGCTCTTAAAATGACAAAACACTCACAGGAGAACAACACTGTTATGTTTTGAAAAATTAATTATCAAAATATATTACTCAGACACATCTACCAGCTGCCTAAGCTTACACTGAATCTAAAGATGAGAGAACAGTCGAAACCTATCAATAAAATATCAGCTTGACATGTTATAAGGGAATTACTATTCTGGGCCTTTGGAGAGTAACAGTGAATTAGTGTCACATATCAAATCAGTCCAGTCCTAATGGTCATGAGGACACAGTGGAAACAGTCTCCTGCTGGACAATATGTTCCACCCATGGGCGATACTGTAGTGATCTTTTCATCGGTCAATATGTGACTGCAAAGTACACTAACCTAGTTAGGTCCAGGAAAAAGGCTACATATGCAAAATAAAAGGAAATGTCCACAAACTGAAATCTAACTTGATTAATTACCTTAATTTATTTAAATAAAGCTGTTGGTTTTCGTGAATGTTTTGAGGAAAGTGCAAATTTCATTTTGTTGTGCTTCTCATTTTTTGGTAACACAAAGTACAACCAAGATTTTTTGTTGGTGTAATTCAAAAGACATTTTTAAATCATCCTCTGGAGCCTATAATAACTTGCACTATAAGTTCACAAGGAATAATAGGTACTTATTGGAATACTACACTATAAATCTAGGGTTATATTATGTTATTTGTTACTTTTGTGGCCTCCTAATTTTGTTTCTGAGGATCCGCCTTAACGTTTAGGGAAGTTTCTCAAGGTTATAAATTTAACCTAATATAAGGCTGCCACTGTGTATCAGTAAAAGGAAACATAATCTTCTCCGTCGCCATCAGACAATATTCACTGGCTTAGATCCATAATCATCATTCTTACAAAAAACTACAGTACTGTGCAAAAGTCTTGTATCAGGATGTTTTTCATGAGCCGTCCCTCATTTCAAGTTCAAAAGGAAGATCTGTAATCACTCATCTGTCTGTTTTCTTGGTGTTGGGCTGCTTTTCTGTTCTTTACATGACTACCACCTTCCCACGCTGTCAATCTCAATACTGACATCATTACTTTAGTCCAATAATCTTCTAGCCAACCCTCTTTAAGCCATTCAGCCTCCACTCTGCATGGTTTAAATCTGTGCTCTCTGTCATTCTCCCCTTCAGACTCTCTTTCGTCCAACCAACTTCCTCTCTATCCCCACCCCAGACACCTCACCCTCCATCCAAGCCTCAGTCTTCATTTTCACTACCACCAGCATCTAGACTCCAGGAGGTCCTGTCCTAAATCCTATCACAGCTAGGATTCCGTTCTGCCATCATGAGTCATCAGAGTCTAATCGCCAAATACATTAATTTCTCTGTCTCAATAAATCATGTTCAATTCTTCCAAGTTATCTGTCCTTAATGAAATATATATAAGGAAGAAACAGCATGTACACAATACACAACAAGCTTGAAAGTCAATTTTTGGTATGACCACTTTTAGTCTTCAACACAGCCTGAACTCTCGTAGGCAACAGTCTTTAAGCAGTCTACAGGAATAGTTCTCCAAGGTTCTTCAAGGACATTCAAAGCTCTTTTTTGGATCTTGGCTGACTTTTGTTCTGTTCTCTGTCAAGATGATCGCACACTGCTTCAATAACACTGAGGTCCGGGGTCTGGGGAGGCTAATCCATAACTGATATTGTGTGTTTTTCTATTCAGGTATGTTTTTACTGCACTGGCAGTGTTTTTGATCATGGTGAAAAATAAAGCTGTTGCCACTGATTTTATCACACTTTTTCCACTTATTTTTAGTCCAGTTCTTGGCATACCTCAGTCTCCCTCTTTTCCTTCCTTTAGAATGGCTTCTTGACAGTCACCCTTCCACTGTGACCATTTCTGAACACAGAAACAGTAGATGGATCAACCGAAGGGAAGATGCATCTCTCAGGTCCTTGGAAACACCGTGCTGGTGCAAAAACACTACTCCTCATGAATGTCAAACTGTTATCTTTGGCATTTTTATAGATTCACTAAAGAAATGAAAACCAATGATGTGTTTTTGCAACAGGCTGCCAGTACCAAATAAACTGGTTCTTTGCTAAAATGTGTGTTATGTGTAGACACAACCTTGAGTTAGGTGCCTTTTTACCGTTGAATGATTCATAGGTCAGTGTTAAGTAGCCTAACAAAAAGGAGCCTGGAGAACTATTGCTCAAGAGCACTTTAAAAAAAATAGAAAAGCCTCGATGATTTAAGATTTTTGGACAGTACTGTAACTATGATCTGCAACAAATGACATGCATTGACAGATCACATATAATTTACTATTGCTATTAATAGTACATAGTATTAGTAGTACTATGTACTACTATTAATCATCCTGTGACAATACAGGCAGATCAATATATGGACCCACACTCAAATACGCGCATGCACAGCATGGCAAGCTTCCTCTCATTGCACTGAATGAGTATGTGAGAAAGGAAAGTAAAGGTGTGTGCATGTGGGAGAGAGTAAACACGGTGGTGGTGTTTGGAGTGATAAGGTTTCCGGTCTTCTGTTGGTACAGTTCCTGTGTTACACTGTAGATAAGAACGTGCATACACTCATGCATAAATTTACACACATATGATATATCACACTCACAGACATAGATACACAAAACTCAGTTTAAACCTAAATCAGTTTCTGGTACACTGCAACTCTCTGTCTCTGTGACAGAAACACAAACACAAACAAAGGATAACATTGTACTCCACGATGGCCACAAACTAACATTTACACAGCAGTGACTCCCTGACTAGGAGTAACATCAGAGCTAAAGCAGCTCAAGACACAAATCTAGCACACAGCGAAAAGAGAGTATAATGTAATAAAGCAAAGAATAATTTAAATATTTAATGAAAGAAGATTTTAGATCAAAAGCTTGCAAGATGGTACTGCTTTAAGTAGTGCATGCAGAAAAAGTGTGAATTGTGCTCAGGCTGTAGTCAACCATTAGAAAATTCTACTAAGTGAAAGCTGCACTTGGATGATAAAAAATGAATGTCACAAAACTCACTGAAGCTCAATAATTCCAAATCTGAGGTCTTCTTATTCAGCCCCCGTGCCCAACCTGTAACTTGGAATCAGCATCAGCAGCTCTGCTCACAATCGGAGTATGATCTTTGATGCTGACCTTTGTTTTGATGTCCAAATCATAACGGTGGTACAAAAATGGTTTCTTTTTTTAAGAAAGATGGTTTCGCATCATGTTTGGACCGAATGCCAATGAATGAATCTGTCAATGAACTTGCTAAATCAACCATTAGATCAAACACAGTGCAACATAATCATCATTAAAACATCTTCAGACTTAAACACAAAAGCTGGGGAAATATAAGAACACATTCCAGGTTGTTTGAGCTGCTATATGACATTTTTCACTTTTTTTCCCCCTGCAGCTGTCAAAAATATTGAATTCATTCTGAATCGCTTTTTCTCTTTATGAAAATACCAATGGCTGCTGAGATGTGAGATATATGAGAATTTATTTCAGATTATCTGCCATTCACACAGGGTACACAATGATACAGGTGAAGACAATCATACAGGTAGGAAGCTAAATCTGAAAAAGGACGAACTCTAAAAAAGTAAAAACTGTGAAAAAATAAATAAAACTCAAATATTAAACAGTGAGAAGAAGACACTAAAACACAAGAAGAGACTGGAAGAAAAATCCATAAACACAGGAACTAGGCAAAAGGCGATACAGACAGGAAAACACTTTGAAGAGCAGAATAAAAGTAAAATAAAGACATGAACCAAAAACACTACTCACCAGCAGGCTAATAAAGCCCAAAAAATTGAATCACAGACACATAAATAATATCAGAAACCAAAACACCAAAACATCAAATCCAGGAAAGAAAGACAGAAATTTAAGTGGATAATTTTAATGCGGTTACAAAGAGCAATGAAGTTCTTTACCGTCCATTACACACTAATGATGCCATGGAGTGCAAACTAATGAAGTGAAACACGGGTAATTATTTCCAATAATGGTTCCATTGATTCAGTGTCTTTGATTAAACAAAACAGTAAAAATCTCTTTTTCTAATTAAGTAACAGCAGCTACAAAAATGAGAAAACTTGTTCTTTGGTTTCTGTGCACGATAAACCAATCAATCCTGAGCTAAATATAAGTGGGAAAAGAAATATTTCTGCAACAGAAGATGCTCATAAAATATAAATATGACCACCTTTAGCTTGAATGGGGATATCTTTTGTAACAGCAGGCAATCTCGGTGCTTTAGTTACCCATAAGTTAAAAGCACCATGCTCATCGAGACTGGTGCTTCACCTTTATTTACTTACGTCTGTCTGTATGAATTTTGTCGATGCCTTGCGTGTCATCACTTCTCATTTTAATGCATCTTAAGTATCTCTAAATGAAATGAGACATACTGTGTTGTCTTTTGTGCATGAGACAGGACAGGAGGCAGGATGGAAAAGGAGAGGGAGGCGAAGAGGCAGAACGAACAGGAGGTGAGGAGGAAGAAATGAGAGAAGGAGAGAAAATGTCATCAGGAGAGAGGGAAACAGGAAACAGTCCACAAATAAGTTTATAAGTAACTGCAGGACAATAAAACAAGGCGGATAGCTGCCACACAGTGATCAAGAACAAACGCATGCACATATAAAACTCAGACAGCGTAACAAGGTAAATGGAGCAGTGAGCAGAGCTCCCAAAGAGACACAGAGGAGAGGAAGTGTGAAATGAGGGCTACCAGATTTGACAGAGTGCATCCATACACATGCACAAACACATACACAGACACACAAATAAGCACCTTTATCCACACACACGCTTTCTGATTATACACAAGGATATGCTGACATTTAATCCGCTACCCCTTACGGTGCTAACGTGATTATCCATGGCAAGGTAATTAAGCAGCATAGCAACCTGTAGACTCCCTCTGCTTTTTCTCACTATTTCACACACCCTCTCTCACACACTTTCTGACTCACTCACACAGAAAAACACACAGCCCTGATTTAATGAGTCCAGTTTAGCTTTATCTCTTTCACACTGTACTATTCATTAACAATGACACGAGACAAAACCTGCCCGAGGGCATTGGACGAATGTGTGTGTGTGTGTGTGTGTGTGTGTGTGTGTGTGTGTGTGTGTGTGTGCAATAAAATCTGTAGTTAAGCAGTCAATTAGACCCTTCATCTTTAGACAGAATGCAGTAAATTACTCTTATCTTCCAGTTCACCATACTCTATTGCAGCGCATGTGGACATGAAAGTATAAAGTATATGAAAGTCTCTGTGTGTGTGTGTGTGTGTGTCTGTGTGTGTGTGTGTGTGTGTGTGGGTGTGAGAGAGAGAGAGAGAGAGAGAGAAATGGACTGCACGTCTGGCTTTTGAATTAATCGTATGCGCAGGAGTTACAGCGTGCGACATTATCGCTTATATGTGATGGCATTTGAAGAGAAAGCAATGGGACTGACAAGACTGAAATATAATTAAGGTCAATGAAGGTTAATAGCAGCCCACAAAGCTCCTAATAAGAGTTTATAGACTGGCCCGCACACTCACACGCTTGTGCTCAAACGCAAACACACACACGCACACACAGGTAATTCTCTCGCACACACAGAGAAACAATGACATTTCAGGGGTTAATTGCGTTTTCAAATGCCTGACGTGCGAAGTCATTTGTCAACATTAGCTTTCTAAAAGGGACAGTTTGTTGATATGCAAGCAACTGGCATTTTACACAGGCGGTGTCATTCATTATTAATAGCTGTCATGGAAATAGGGACAGAGGGAGGGAGGACGGGGATAAAGAGAGTGCAGGGGGATGGATAAAGAGAGAGAGAGAGAGAGAGAGAGAGAGGGGGAGCATCATAAATCAGTCATGAAACCAGGAGCTCCACAAAATCCAAAACCTGCTTGCCAAATTAAATTATTACTGATTACAGTGTTTCATATAATATCCATGGCAACGTCCTTGTAGGATTTTTAAAGCATCTTTAGCCATCAGGAAGTGAAAAACAGCAGGTAATGCAGGAGCAGATTAAATTGGCACCAATCTGATTACATGGATCACCTGCCTACGGGATAAGAGTGCTCATGGATGCGAAGTTAACCAACGGATCAAGGCTTCATAACGAGACATTTGTGTTTACAGAGGTGAAAACTGGAGCACGAGCGAAGGGCGGATGGGTGACTGGTTCAGGATGGAAACCACAGCGTGTCAACTCTGATGTCCTGTTGTCGGTCAATTAGGTTTCTCTCTTCTCTTCTCTAATGGGTCTGTGTATCCTTCCTGATGGAAAGCTAATGGGAGACACACCTAGCAGCTGGCTTCACAAGATCAACACGGCTATCGCTCACGCACACACATAAAGACACACACAGACACGCATTCGTATACACACTTTGACAGGAAACGGTTTGGCGGTTCACTGGATAAACTCGGGGTTATTGGACAATAGAGCCTACTGTAATGGCCTTCTAACGTCTGTATCGCCTGCTGCACACATCACCCTGCACCACATGACATCCACTGCACAAGTGCAACTGTTAGGACACAATATACGGTGACCACACAAAATACTGCTTCCTGATGACCATAAGAATGTCTGTCGAGACATCTCAGATTTAGTGCCAGTGGACAGTTTCACCATCATTTTAGATTTAGCGAGCACCTTGCTATGACTATTAACACTGAGTGAACCATGAGTCGAAGCAAATACACAAGGATTCATTTACATTTTATTAATCTAATTAAGAAAGATATTATAAATCCTAAATGAGTACATGCCTATACTACACTATTTTTCTGGTCTGTGATTTTAGTCTACGATTAGGTGGTTACTAGGCAACATGATGACATTCTAATATATTATGCATAATTCAAGTTTGGTTGATATAAATTATATGCTTTTGTTGTGAAACTGAATTAAATCACATGCTTTTATAAGGTGCACAAATGCTAAAACTAAGTCATTTTAGCCCAGTGGTAAGTGGCTGGCAGGCAATATGATAACATTTGGTACAGATAAGAACCTTCAAGGGTTTAAGATGTACCGGTTGCTCAGGCTCTGATCGTGTAGGATCAGCTGTGGTCATAAAGAGATGGACATGGTCAGCAACAACACTCAGGCTGTGGTGTTTAAATGATGATCAGTTGATACTTAGCGTGTCAATAAAATATCTCCCACATGATTACATCACCACCACCAGCCTCAACCACTGATACAAGGCATGATCCATGCAACCATACCTTGGTTGTAATGAGTGGATATTTGAGCTACTGATGTCTTCCTTTCAGCTTGAAGCAGTCTGCCCATTCTTTTCCGACCTCTGATATCAACAAGGCATTTTCACCCAGAGAACTGCTGCTCACTGCATATGTTCTCTTTTTCAGACCATTTTCTGTAAAACCCTAGAGATGGTTGTGTTGGTGAATCCCAGCATATCAGCAGCTTCTTAAATACTCAGACCAGCTTATTTTGCACCAATGACCATGTTTCACTTCATTCAGATCATCGCTTTGAAATGTAACGGATCGTCTTGACCATGAGTACAAGCCTGAATGGTTCATTTGCTGCCATGTGATTGACTGATTAGAGATTTGTGCTACTGAGCAGTCAAACAGATATACCTAATAAAGTGACCAATGAGTGTACATTATTGACAGCCTGCTGCTCACTCATCAGCATCATCACTGGGCTTGTGTTCAAGCCTTATAAAAGCATATGATGACTGTGGTTTCACTACATCATTGCAGCACTGAAGAAGTGTCCGGTGTCAGCTTGTAGCTTCCAGCTGCCACTGAAAATCACTTACAGCCAAGTGAAAAAAACTTATGACTTGCTTCTGGACTGCTGGGGTGAACACAAAGGAGGTCACGGAGAGAACTGGCTCACTGAGTCAAAGATGTGACAGCCAGCTCAGAGTTTGCCAAGCTGCGGATAAGCCAATATAAAAGTATGCGAAAACTTGAACTCTTCTAGCAGAACTAGAAGAGTGCAGTATGTAACCAGGCACTGCTCATTCCCTGCAAATATAGTCCGAACAGTGAAGCACTGTGATGACAACTGTAGGGGTGTTTCTCAGTGGCATTAAGAGGAAGATTAAAGGATAGAAATGCAGCCAAATAGGCAGAGGTCCTATTGAAGCCATGAAACCTGTTCCAAAGTACACAAGACTAATTGCTGACTTTGGTTAAGCAGCACAGCTAAATTATAGACACTACAGCTTTTTCTCAATTTCTCAGGCACATTTCTTGTGGTGCTTCTGAAGCTCTGAAGACACATACACAAAGGTAAATAATCTAACACAGGGTTACCTGAACCCACGCAGCCAAGAGAGAAAATGTGCAAACTCCACTGCCTGTAACTCACAGAAAACCTTAAACTGATTTGCCAAAATTAGGTTTTTGTACCAATTAATATGCTTTTGACACTGAAATGAGAAGTTAGTTGCAAATTGTTTAAACCAGGGTGGTAAAAATCTTTATCATTTATCACAATGACAGACGAAGATTAATTTTAGGAGAAAAAGGTTTTGCATTTTATTTTATAAATCAAAAGAGCAATAACATGTACATGCATTGTGAGGGAAAAATATTTTGAGAGGGTTTGGAATGATTAAAAGTTATATCTATGACTTTTGAGCAGAATTGGATGCATAAGGGTTTTTTGTAATTCTAGACATACCTGTGCACCACGAAGAGTAGGGTCAAAAAAGCGTGAAGGTCCTAACTGGAGATCTTTTAGAAACCAAAGTACTAAAATATCTCAAACCCAATTCAGCAGATGAACTGTTAAACTACATGCACAGTCTTCTGCAGAGTGAAATTCAAATATCCATAAGACTAAGCAGCTTTGAACAATAATGTCACAAAAGGCATCTTGTACATTTTTGACAAGATTGTCCCCTGTTTTAAATCTCGATAGAGTAAAACCAGAACATACGATCCCCTGAACTCATATGTTTCATATATTGCACTTTCCAAGTGCTGAGAATTGAGGAAAAATGTAACGTCCACTGTTCCTCTGAGTTTTGGTGTACTAGGATAACAGCAATTATTAATAGGTGTGATTACTTTCTACACACAGATCCACACCTCATCTGAAATAACTGTCACCTTATTTTCCTTATTTTTTTTTACATTTGCTTTCTCACATTTCTTATTAGAGTCCTGTTGCCAACCATCTGTCCTTCCATTTTGGGAAAGGCCAGCCAGTGTACATCTGTGAATAACAGCACATAACAACAGTAACACATAACAAGATGGAAAGGGAAAGATGGAGACAGTCAGGATGGAGGAAGGAGTCACCATATCGGTGCTGGGAGTGGTAGGAGATGAAGAAGGGATGTGAAAACATGAGATGAGAGGAGCAAGAGGAGTAAGTGTGAGAGAGAGAAAACGAGTGGGGGGCCTTTTTGGTCTCAGTTGTAATGCATTATGTATCAGAAATGGGCAGACCAGCAGGAAAAAGCATATGAGGTAGTCTATTCTCACATGGTCTAGCTTGTGAGTGTGCATGTCTGTGTGCACTTGTACGTCTGTGTTTGTGAAGACAAATTTGAGATTTAAATCTTGGGAATGAGGAGGCACTTTGAGACGTACACCAAAGGGCTTCACAAACGTTAAGATGTGTTTTTAGAGTCAAGTTAAGGGTAGGCTTAGAAAAGGAATACCTTATGCAAACGGGTGTCTTTTCAGAAAAATAAAAGTACAAATGTGCATATGTATGTGTGTAAAATGAGAACAAAGTGGATATTTATTTGATGCATTTAGCAAAGCTTTGCATCAGCTGTCACCTATGTATCTTCTGTCAGCAGAAAAGTATACATTAAATTGTCGTGAAGGTTTAATCTAATTAGTTTCTTTCAAAATAATCCAGGTATTTCTCAATCAAATCACATTCCCAAACCACTGTAGACAAAAACAGAGAAATACAGTTACTAGGGCCACATTCTGTTGGACAAAGATATAATCTCAAAAATAATTGGACAAACTAGCTTGATTTAAAATGTAAGGACATTCAGTTTTGTATTCAGTAACTTCAAAGCATGCTCTGTTATACTCTCATATCCAGTTTCCAGGTTGCTTTTGCAGTTTGCTTTGGGTCATTATTCATTTGCACCATTAAGCAGTGTCCTGTGGGTTTTGCAGCATTTGATTGAATCTGAGCAGAGAGTATGTGCACTTCACATTTCATCCTGATACTTCTATCAGCAGTCACATCATCAATAAACACTAGTAATCTGGTTCCTTTGGCAGCCGTAGATGCCCATGCAATAATACTGCCTCCACCATGTTTGACAGATGACGTGGTATGCTTCAAATCATGAGCTGTGCCTTTCCTTCTCCATACTTTTCTCTCCCTGTCATTCAGGTACAAGTTCAGCTTGGTTTAACTTGTCCAAAGAATGTTTCCCAGACCCGCACGGGCTTATTTAGATATTTCCTGGCAAAATGTAATCTGATGTTCTTGTTCTTGAGTGTAACCAGTGGTTTGCACCTTGTTGTAAATCCACTGTATTTCCACTCATGAAGGCGTCTTTGACAATGATTCCCCTGCCTCCTCTCACTTGCACTGTTATCTCTTTACATTTAAAGTTACATTGAAAATCTATGAAATTCAAATTCAGCACTTTGAATCAGTTTCAGGTTTTATGTCTGCTTCATTCGTCCTAACCTGTCCATGAAACAGCTAATGCATCATTTTTGTTAGTGCTCTTTAATTAAAGGTGAAAGTCTGCACTTCAATCATATCAAACTACAAAAAATGTTTTTGCCAAAATAAGAAGATGCCAAGAAAAAACAAAAAACAAACCTCAACCCAGTGAGCTAAACTGGTGGTTTAGGTTGAGCAGCAACCCATATATCCTGTAATACATGGGTTCAAATTCCCCCCAGGCCATTTGCTGCTTGCCTTCCTCCTGTTCCCTCTCTTCCAGCTTTCCTGTCATAATAGAGGCTAAAAAATGATGCATAAATCCTACTGACAAGCACTGAAATTCAGAACAAAGGGATAGCAGAGGTGAAATGAGAAACAAGATGACAGTAAACCAGACAGCTATGATGTTATGTACTGTTTTGTTAAAACAACAGTTGAGTCAAAGATAAAAGAGATGTTACACTATAATCTGCTCCCACCATCCTTATTCTTTCTTCCTCAAGCATGTTTTCTATATAGCCAGCTGATCAATTCGAAAGATAGTTATGTTGAATTAGACAGATATGAGGACTTTGGAGATAATATTTCAGAGGTAGGCAGAGTCAGTGTGACTCTAAACCTTGTACCCATTTACAGGGTACAACCACAAACCGATAAGGAATCATTACGCCCTCTCAAATATAAGATCAAGACAAAACAGGGGCATACATTAAAGCTATTTATGCACAAGAAATGGTTTTAACTTCATTTTTGAAGGGCGTGGTCCGAATCTGTTCATTGTAATGGCAATTATGGTGATTTTATTTTTAATACACTGCCCAGTGGTCAGTAGATCTTGGGGTAATTCTCAATTGATAAAAATGTGTCAACTCAATTTTCGTAAGTGTTTCACAAATCAGATGTAATGAGGGATGCAGCCTGATTGGATTGCCCTTGAAGTAACAAAAAAGAAGAGTTTGATGTGCACAAACTGGAAAATCCAATTTCCAAAATCAACAGCTGGACGGATGACGGTTTATTGAAGTGAATGTCTCTTGCAAACTCCAGCCTGTAAAATCAACCCTGTCTGCTAGTCAGAATTTCAGTCGAAACAAGCAAGCTTGTTTTCCACCATTCCTCCATGGTGGAAAACACAAAGTCAACACAGCGCAAACACGATCAACAAAAATGAGACGGAGCTAATCAGAAACATCCACCTCCTCATTACCGACCTCAGATTGTTGATGGCATCAAAGTAGCTTCTCACAGTGCCTAGTTAGGGACCAAGCGAGCTTTGCCCGATTTAATCTCAGCACAGAGAAAACAGACATAAACAAATTACAGCAAAGGGAGTTTTTAAGAGACATGGAAAAAAGACAAAAGCGATGAAAGCAAGCGTGCTCTCTCATTCACATCAAGCCACTCCACCATGAGGAAACTGCCCAGAGAAAACTTTTAAAAAAGGGACAATGAGCCAATCAAAGACTTAAAGTCTCCCTCCTTCTCCTGAGAACAGAGTTCACACCGATGCACACTGAGACACATCGGGAAACATGTAACAATGCCGGTCTTAACACTCTAAAATCACACAAATGCTAAAAGACAACAAACTCCATACTTCTATCGTTGCCAGAAAGACCCCAGCCAGATGATGTATTCAAACCCAGGTAATTCTTGCTGTGAGGCAACAACTCTAACCACTGCCCAGCTGAACTGCACACTTTTTTTATATAATGTTTTTTCACTAGCTGGGCCCACGTCCTAATTTTAGGTTTGACAGCGTTTTAGTAGGTAAAGGTGAATGCTTGGACGTGAACTGAGCTGCGGTTTGGGGAAGGCCTCGAAGGGGACTGGCGACGGTTCCTGGGCCTGGCAGATCCCCATGCACTAAATAGAAGTGAAGAGGTTAAAGAATTCGAAACAAGGGGGGGGGACTGGGGGAACCTATATAGATGAAAACCAGAAGGAGCGTGTTTGGAGGCGTGGTCCCGCTCCTGAAATTCCGAAACATAATCTCCAATTAATGTGTTCAGGCTGTCTGTAAAGCACTGTACGTTTACATGCATAAATATAATCACAAAGAGGGAACGTGGTTCACTTTAAGACCCCCTATAGGCAGCAAAAATTGTTCATTTTTTGCTTGAGTTGACTTGAAAAAGAAATTGTTAAGAAGCAAAGAGAAAAAAAAGATACAAGGCAGAAACAGGAGACAGAATGAGAGAGAAAGAAAATGGAGCCTCTGGGCAATTATGACTATCTATGTCTTTGTGTGCTTGTTTGCGAGTGTGTGTACAAAGTGCGTGTCTGTCTGCCTGTGTGTTGGCTAGAGGCGTGATGTGGGACAAGTGTGAAAGGTAACCAGTTGGGGTCACTGATGACAGAAAGAAGAAAATGGGAAAAGACATACTGACAGAAGTATTTAGAACTACAGGGAATTACACAATAAACACACAAACACCTAAACTGACAAGAGTACACAAACCGAGAAACGTATGTGTCTTGATGGCACAACTTCAAGTCTAATTAAGAACTTCAGAATCACACCGCAGTGTTTGAATCTGTGTGTGTCTTCTATAAGAGGTTATGAGAGACTCAGATATGGAAATTGTCTATGCGCCAGCTCCTTAGCATGTAACAAGCATATCATAATGCTGCTGCTTTAACAGCCAATCAGACTGAGCAAACACTGTCTGAATGCAAAGGAATATAACCACAAGCCTACCAAACTGTCTCTCTCTCTCTCTCACACACACACACACTCGTTGTAATATCTTGGTGAGGACATCTTATTGACATAATGCTTTCCTTAGCCGCTTACCCTAACTGTAACCATCAAAAATGAATGCCTAATCCTAACCCTCAGCCTATACCTAACCATAACCTAATTGTAACCCTGACACTAAAACCACATTTTGAGCGCAAAAAATGCCTTCAAACTCGTGGGGACGGGCATTTTGTCCCCATAAGTGACTGTTGGTCCCTACAAGTATAGTAGCATGCCAATTTTTCTGTCCTCACAAAGATGTCTAAACATGTACACACACACACATAAACACACACACACTTCTAATTAATATTAAAATAAAGAGCGCATAACCCTGCATGTATGTGTGTAATCTCTTCTTTAACCATGTTTTCGCCCAGGGCAGATTGTCTTCCTACTAGAAAACAAGCAGAGGTCAAGGACGACCTTTGTCTGGAAGCAGTTTTTAACTAGTGTGTTAGATTCACATGTTTACTAAATGCTCCAACAAACAATGTCACTTTCCAAGCATACAAAGATTCAAGATTTTATTCCTCATGGCAGGCCCAACTGGATTGAACTCGCCCATAATAAAATGTATAAAAATGTGGAGCACTCTGTACTGGTCAAATACTCTTTGAAAGACACCCTGCAAAGACTTGTCATGTGATGCATCCATCTATTGATACAAGTGGCTGGATATGAATTTTTATTAATGTTTTCCAAATTATTTTATTTTTTCTATTTTTGACCATCCACTTCGTTCCCACATGTACTGATTCATGTCCATGCACACAAAGTCAATACACTATAATTTGAGAATACTTAGAAAAAGTCCATATTTGGTGGATGGAGGGGAGGTTTGTTGGCTATCATACCAGAAATCCAAATTCAAGTCACACACAACACAGAGTTTCACAGTTTGTATCAACTAAATCTAAATCCATAAATAAATCTGTCACTTGGTCGAGTTTAGACACTAAAAAAAAGAGTATGTTGGGTTTGAGAACTAAAAACTACTGAGCTAAGTTTAGAGAAAGATCAGGTTTCGGTTGAAATACAGTTGCCACATCCTTTAAAGCTTTGTTTTCTTGGTTGCCGTGGTGATGCCTCCCACTTTCTCGAAACAAATGTGTGTTTCTGACATGAAACAGACTTCCTATTGTTTTTATGACTATTTCACAAATTGTAAAGAGTTGGGCTGCTTTGTTCACTTCTTGTTTATTCAAAATGATCCATACTTTACTCCAAAAGGTTGCTAATGCTTTGTTTTGTTTTTTATGACTTCATGTTTAGCGTTTCCTTGTAAAATAAATTATTTGTGCTACATTGTTCATTTATGCATTTATTCAACATAAATGCATCGGATCTGCCACAGTTCAAAGAATGTCACTTGATTTACACTTCGCTTTAAAAGCTTGCAATGTAAACACTTAACATTTATGTCTCTCTTTATGTGGCCTCTGTTGTGGGAATAACTGAACTTTAAGAGCACTTAGCGACAGCGCGATATACATAGCCGGCTAACAGTTTACATAATGTCCTTCCCATATTTTTAAAACCTTCGGTCTTCTCTAAGAGGACACCCTGATGTCCTTAGTCTCCTAATGTTGTGTGACTCACTCATTGCATAATCCCAGCTCTGTCTGCAGCTCAACAACGCTATAAAAGTTTATCTTTTTACCTGAAAAATTGGATTTTTATCTCTCAGTTAAATCAGGATCATCTTTGGTCTTATCTATTTATATGATGCTTCTCGCTGTTTTCTTTTGATTCATGTTTTAGTAGTTGCATTTTGCATTAATCTAGTATATGGGTTCATTCAGCATGTGCACCACAATCTTTTTCATACACTTTTTTACTTGAAGGATCAATACTGACCTATCATAGTGTTATCTCCATGCTGCCTTTAGGCCATTTTTCAACAGACTCAACACTCAAAACTACTTAAAAATCAACCAAGTTCCTCATAGGTTGACTTTCATCTCTCCTTCATCAATCAAATCACTAAAACAGCCAAACTTTTTTCCAAACTTTTGATTCTGATGAGTAAAAATCATCATGTTTTCATCCTAATCAAAAAGGCAAACTCTACCTCCCTCCTTCAGTTTGTACAAAAACACAGCTGACTGCAAACTAATGCCACACTAGTTTGACTGGAAAGATTTGAAGAGCTCATTGCTCACACTGAAAGCCTTACACAGCTCAAGTAATCACACTGTGGATATCCCAGCTGGAGGATCTTAGTCTGTCTTCTCCTTTAAATCCTCCCTCAAAGCATATTTTAATGCGACAGGATTTTTATGAATTTTTTTTGAGTCTTTCATATTTAACAGCTTGTTTATTGTTTCAAGTTTAAGCTTTTTTATCCTGTTTGAACTTTTAAAAAAAAAAATTTATTGTCTTGGCTGACTTTCTTTTCATTTTTGGCACTCTGTGTTATGGAAGGCGTACAGTGACACTACTGAGGGATCCAACACAGCTGTAAATCACTTTATTATGTCTGGAAAAGTGCTCAAAAAGTCAAAAAAATTATTACTAGTAGAAGTAGTCTTCGTAGCAGAAGAAGTACAGTATACACATAATCAAATGCTTTTGCTTGGACTACCTACTGTAAAGAAACCATTAAGGCTGTCCACCTGGAAACTGTCCCAGCTGATTTTGGGTGAAATGCAGGGTACACTCTGGGCAAGTCTCCAGTCCATCACTAAGACAAAGACAACCATTCACTCTCACAACCACACCTACAGCCAATTTAGCGTCACAAATTAACCTAACAAGCATGTCTTTGGACTGTGGGAGCAAACCCACGCAGCCACAAGGAGAACATGCAAACTCAACACAGAGAGGCCACAGTCTGAACCCAGAACCTTCATGCAGTGCCTCTGGGCTTTTATTTAGACGTTACCTAGATTACCATGAAGTTCAACAGACTCATTGCTCATATCTGATAAAATGGACTAAATAAATTCTGCTGGCTTTGCTTGAAAACAAGGTTTTAAAATCTCTGTCGAGCTAGAATTGCCCCATACATTTCAGTTCAGGAGTTACTCGAGTGCCATGTCTCTCTTTGATAATGAATGTGGTCTGATCTTTTTGTTTCCATTTGGATCAAAGATTGTGCCCTTACAAAGAGTATCCAAATTTTTAAAAAGCAGTTTAAGGGGAAACATTTGATGTGTCCCAAAGTATGACAGCCGTATGGTTTAATCTGTCTGACAACTAAACAGTGTAGCTACGGCCTGAAAGTAAAAGAAATGAATTAATTAAAAAGAGAGAAAGAAATAAAAACCTCCAGAAAATTGCTGTGCAGCTTTGCCACATCTGTCACACACTTGTCACGGAGCCTTTGATGAGACGCACACAGGCTCAGTAACAACCATGTTCTAATGAACTAACGCATTAATTCGCGTCGTGCAAGACAGATCAAAGGAGGAAAACACCACATCCAGGACAACAATGCTGAATATAACACCCCTATATGTGGGGTAACCTGTGACACCATTAGTTGCCAAGCAACCTGGGCTACCCTTTGGATGAAACACCTGCCGTTCATCTATCGAGCCATCTGAGCAGCCCCTTCTTCTCTCTGACACACCTGTCTCCCTGTCTTTGTCTCTGTATGGCAGGTGGCACGATAAGGGTTGAAAGATGGCAAGACAGATGCTGGGGAAAAAAAGAAGTAATGAAAAGAATGCAAAATGAATTCGACATAACCAGTACATATCCAACACTGATATGTGTCCACAAAATAATCTGAGATACTAATCGATACTAAAAATTATTATTAGATTAGACACTCACTTGCAACAAGTCCTCCATTGGACACACGACTTCACACAGTCCCTCCCCTTATTATAAGTATTTGACATTTACAACACTTTTGGAGGAATTTCAAGAGGTCATTAAGGAGGTCAACAATACTGACGTTTGAACAGTAAATGTTAAACTGATCGGCACAATTAACACTTAGGAATAAGCTGATAACCACAAACCTAGCCTCAGGGGATCACAAGCTAGTATCAGTCCCAAGCCCAGATAATTGGGAGGGTCATGCTAGGAAGCGTCAAATCAAATCAAATATGGTGACCCATCTGCTCTAGCAGCCCATGTGGAAATACGGGAGCAGCCAAAGGTATCTTTATCTGATAGTAAACTTAGTTGCTATCAGATAATCAGTTATCTTGAAGATACTATACTATGACACATAATAAAACACTAACCTTAATGTGGGAGTTAGGTTAGTCCTTAGAGTTAGTCCTGCCCATCTGTAACGCTATAATGGATCGTGTTAATTTAAAGGGGAAACACAAATATTTAAAACTCTTTTGTGTCTCTTCAAGTCCAAGAAGAATGCTGAAAAAAGTTTGTCATCACCTACACTTAAAAAATCACCAAAACAACAGGAAATAAACGGGGCTCTGTCTGAATACATTTGCACAGACCAGTATTGTTCTAATCCTGATTAAAAACAACAATTACTCTTGAATTTATCTTTTTTCCCCCCCATGATATAAAAAATGGCAGTATTTTCCTGGGTATCGGTTTCGAGTTTGGAATTCTAATATCATCACAACCATAGTGTGCGCTAAACCCTGAGTGAGCAACAATAGTTTCAGGAAAATGGTGAACATACTGGACAAAAGATATGTCATCCCCAAATGCAATTATTGCTCCAAAGTGACAAAACCTCCACTGAACACAGAGCATCACAGGAGAAATAAAGAGGGATTTCACACCTACCGAGTACTTTGCAATGAAAGATTTTATACTTTGCTTTTAGGAAATGCACTGAAAACAGTTTTATGTTTATGTAATGATGGACTAAAAACATCACTAAAATCAGCGAACAATCGTGACAAATAATCGTGCGCTACTATATACACAATTGTCTTACAAGAGTAAGACAATTAACAGTTAAGAGTTCATGAGAATAATCACCATGTTTCCACTGGACAATCGCCGTAAAATAGTAGCACGACTCCTGCTGAAATGTGTGTGAACTCTTGCCAGGTTTTATTGCAAATTATTGCAGGATACAAAGTACTGTGTCATCTTTAGTGTGTTTCTCCAGGTGTGTATCTGTGCAGCAAAGACTATGTGCATTCATGTTTGTGTCAGTCATTCAATAGAGCTGATCAATAAGAAAAGCAGTAAGAGAAAGCGGCACAGTAACACATGCCACTCTAGACTCGGCACGACACAACAACACCGATAGGCACGATAACAACCGCTGATATGACATCAGCATCAATCTGACTTTCAACACACTGCACCGAACAAATATATACAGAAAACACTACTAACAGGGGAACATGCATGTTTACAGAGCAACATAAAACCAACTTCAAAAACATTTTCTAAATCAGCAGACGCAACAGAAACAAGTGTGGATTTACATCATGATGAATATCAGCAATAAAGCATTAGCAATGATAACAGCGCTTCCAACAGCAAGTAAACTGATGATGCACACAGCAAACAACGAGCAAATCAAATCAGTTCACCAAAATGCTGTGACAAGATTAACCACGGTGCTGTTTTACCTGCACATGGAGGAACACCATAATGTCGGAGGGCTGATGTCTCCTGGCTACTCTTTGAACTTCTGAATTTTTGAGCTGTGTGAAATGTTTTTTGTGTCCGCTGGTTTGAGATTCATATATTATTTACTTTGGTCATCTTGTGTAATTTTAAACCTCCTACTTCTTTTCAGCAGCAGGTTTGAATAGTCACTTTGATTCCACAGAGTCGATTCTTACTAATACCATGTTTGGGAGTACAAAACATTTAAGGGAGGCCCATGAATAAACTCGAGTGCATGACTGTGTTGTGTGACAAAGTCCTTTTATTGTAACAACCCCTTCAAAAAGCAAACCTGTACTTCCTCAAACTACAAAAGAGTGACAAACTAAAAGATGAACCAAGGTAAAGTGTCTTAGTAAGCTGCTCAGCCACCACTGATCTCTATGAACAATATCTGCAACATGCAGAATCTGTATTGCAAGGGCAAGAAACCTTGGTTTTAGTTTACAGTCCACTACAGTATTCCTGTCGACGAGTCATGAATTAGGCTTAGGTTGTATGCAGGTAAACAGTCTGTTTGGAGACCAATGAGGAATTGCATGTCAAAAATATTTGCTATCATCTGATTATGATTTTTCTTTTTAAAATATTTCTGCATTCTTTTACAGTGATCAGATAGACCCTAAAAAACTTGGCTGTTAACACCAGAGATGAAAGACCCAGTCACACAGGCCAGGAGACCGCTTACTCTTACGCCGCTGTGTATTCCTTAATCAGTTGCCAAGTGGTTGCGGTTGCAAAGAGGTATATGGTGCTGCACAAAAACAATCCTTGCATGAAAGATGCTGGCTTGTCTGCAAACACTTGCTAACTACTTGCCAAGCAGTAGTCACGTGTAGAAGCAATCACAATGAGTTTTTTTTATGCAGCCACTGATTTCACTTGGCAATAGACGGGAACCTCCAGCAACCAGTTATCAACTAAGTCGGGGAATGCAGAGGTTTTTTTGAGCAACTGGAGGTTGCCAGAGGGTTGCTGACTGGTTTGTGGGCCTGTGTGCCTCAGGTCTAAGGCAGTGGAATTGCACCACCACCCAGAAAAGCTTTGGTTCTCCTTGGAATGAATTCCCCATATCTATGGAAGTCTAATAGAGGAATGAGCATATTTTTATCATAAGCTATTACTTTGTTGTTTTGATGACAGCAGAGAGTACGGACCTAACATGTTTGTCCAAAAGTCAAGATGTGGTGACTGCGAAAACAAAACCAAGCATGTAGATCTTTACAGTAATACTTGTTTTCTGCTTAAGCAGAGGAAGCGCAGGCTGTCCCTAGACCTACAGAGAACATCTGCAGTCTGATAGTGACAGTGTCAGAAATACACTATATTGCCAAAAGTATTCACTCATCCATCAAAATCACTGAATTCAGCTGTTCCAATCACTTCCATGGCCACAGGTGTATAAAATCAAGCACCTAGACATGCAGACTGCTTCTACAAACATTTATGAAAGAATGGCTCGCTGTCAGGAGCTCTTTGAATTCCAGTGTGATTCCATGATAGGACGCCACCTGTGCAACAAGTCCAGTTGTGAAATTTCCTCGCTACTAAATATTCTACAGTCAACTGTTAGCGGTATTATAACATAGTGGAAGTGATTGGGAACGACAGAACTCAGCCATGAAGTTGTGGCCACATAAAATCACAGCGTAGGGTCAACAGATGCTGTGGCACATAGTGCACAGAGGTCAACAACTTTCTAAAGACTCAATCACTACAGACCTACAAACGTCATGTGGCCTTCAGATTAACTGTTTTTCGTGCTTCTCCCATTCCTGGTGAACTTTACTGTCACTCCCTTCCTTATTCCGGTTATGCGCATGCACAGGCCATCCACATTCACCAAATGGAGTTGGGATTTTGGAGGACTGCACAGGAGCACGTTTGTAGTGGCTGAAAACTCCTCTCCTCTCTGTCTGAAAAGAAACCTGTACACAGACGGACACATTTGCAGGGCTATAAGTTACCCTTTAAACTCAAATAACCTAAAGTAATCTCACTGCACTCAGGCATTGAAGTGTTGCACGGGAACACAAAGCCTCAAACATAAACTTTACAAAAACTGCAAGTGTTAAAGCCAGCTGTCAATACCCCTTTAGCTTCTTGCCACGACGACGGGGGAGACACGATAGCGTTTTCTAATTAAACCAAACCTCTGTGCCACAAACACAGCTGCCTCACCTCCCGCCTTGATCTCCTTGGGGAGGACACATACACACAAACACACCACGATTGTAGCCGCTGACAAAAACACTCATGCACACAGTTGTGGTTGTCAATTTGATTACTGACAGTGAGACAGCTGTACCCATTCATACACACACACACAGTTCTAACTTGTATACACACAGAGTTGTAAACACACTCTCTGTCTTAGACACACACACACACACACACACACCTGTCTGTGGCAACAGTACATAGAGATAAGGAGGCTGACAAGAGCTGCTGGAGCCAAAGCTGGGAACCATGGGGGCTGTCAGCGTCATTTTCCTGTGACACCTCCAGGCTCACACACACACAAATACACATCGCACACTTGATGATATTGTATCGACTTATATTCATTTCCTGTCTGTATTTTTTCCATAACTGGCACATAATGCACCTAATGAAAACCCTCCTCTAAAGTCAACGCAACAGCAAACCTGCTTTTCCTTTAATCGGAATGAAAAATGACACCACAACCGAGCTGTAATTCTACCCTCCACCTTTAAAATAACTCCTCCTAATAAGGTGTGAGAAACAGTCACCATAAGAGACCAGATGGAAAGGTTTTTTATTCCTGTGCAGACCCCACAATAGAAAAAAACAAGGATGACACACAAAACAAGACAAGTTATAGATAAATAAAGTCTACCACAAACTCGTACGTACCATGGAATGGACCTTCAAGTACCTTTGTCCATATAATAATGAATACAAAGTTATAACAACCGTCAAAGCAATGTCAAAATTATATAGAGGGGTATCATATCTTTTAAGATATTGCTAAGTCACACTGCTTTGTGCTACAAAACTGCAGTCAAAATCATTACTTTCTTTCAGCTTCAGCTTTCAGCTACGTGCCCACTCCCTAAAACCTAATCGAAATTACTCCGTGTGCAACTAGGGTGTGCAAAGTTAACGGTTATT
This sequence comes from Etia nguti, assembly GCA_015106755.1. NCBI lineage: Eukaryota > Metazoa > Chordata > Actinopteri > Cichliformes > Cichlidae > Etia > Etia nguti. Next base: position 30,773 of record VUQG01023247.1, read on the forward strand.
TCTGTAATCTAACTAAACTACATGACGTTCAAATGTCTGCAATCCTCTTTATTTACATGAAAATTCTGCATAACTTTTGCAGGATGTTGATTTAAATGGTCCTTAATTCTAATGTGTTTTTATAAGTGATTTTAGTGTTCGATTCTTAAAAAGGTATATGATTATGTGTTCATTTATGTATTTTACTTATGCTCACATGCCTCTGAATGTTTTTGTTGACTTATTGAATATGCCATCAACCTGCCAAGAACTACAGATGAAAATTAGTCTATGTGGCTAAATCTGGCATATTAACTCGATGAATTTAAGTGCTCGTATTAATTAATATCTATTGTCCCTTTTAAATAAACATAAACATAAACTGAGATAAAATGTTCTCAGTTGACTGCAAACTGTTAGCAGGACTAAACAAACATTAACAGTATCTCGTCTCATTTAGTGGCTCTACTTGGTTAATCATATTCACAGATCCATTTTTACGATAAATGGTGATTTTGCGGTCTATCAGTTTATATAAAACTTAGTGGAGGCAGTGAAGGACTGCAGGGTTTTCTATTGGCTGATATGAAATAGACTTCCACTCTGTTACAGTGACAGTTGTATGACATCTAATTACACAGATTACGCTGTTTAACATTAATGTTGAATGGCTTGTAACTAAATTAATGCATCCCACCTCATTCTTTCAAGCTTAAATACACACACAAATTAAAATACATGCCTTGTTATTGTGATTATTGAGGGCATTGAGTTGAATCCATTCAGAATGATGAAGTAGCTAAAATTCCATTTCACAGAGGCATATAGACGTGCTTCTGTGAAACTTTGCTTTGATTTTTTGCTCTTCTTCAGAGGCTCCCTGTTAAAACTAAAAATTTAAAATCATTCTGAAACCAGCTCCCAGTTTGGATTCAGGAGACAGAAACCCTCTCTACTTTTATTATTAGGCTTAAAATGTTCCCTTTTGACAAGGGATATAGTTAGGGCTTGATCAGGTGACCCTAAATCCTCACTTGGTTATGCTGCATTGGATCAAGGCTGCTGGGGTGTTTCTTCTTAACTCCCCTCTTTTCACTCTCCGTGTGTTTATACACAACTCTCCTTTTAATCATTAGTTATTATTAATCTCTAGGTCTCTTCCACAGCATGTCTTTTGTAATGTCTTTCTCACCTCACCCCCAAGGGGTCCTCCCTGAGCCTGGTTCTGCTGGACATTTCTTCCTGTTAAAAGGCAGTTTTTGCTTCCCACTCTCGCCAAGTGCTTGCTCAAGGGGGTCATCTGATTGTTGGGGTTTTCTCTATTGTAGTAGGACCTTTACTGAAGGGCGCTAAGGCAACTGATGTTGTGATTTGGTGCTATAAAAATAAAATTTTATTTAACTGAATATCAAAGCCAGGATGTTGACTTTCCTTCCTCAGCCTACCTGGATATAATGAAGACTTTAATGTAATATATATGTGTAATTTCTGTGATAAAACAAGGTGTATGAAACCTCTTGTCTAATGTGGGTTAGGACAGGGTTCAGCTCCATGCATATAGAAAATGACTGGATGAACAGATGGATAATAACTGCACTACAGTCACTATGATTGTTTTGTGCCAGTTTACAAAACTAATTTCAGTTTTATTCAAAGCAAGGAATTCATTTTAAACAGAAAGCTGCACAGAGCAGAGAATTCTTATTCTGTCTATTTAGCAAATTAAAGACTTTAATAATGAAAACCAGCTGTGTTTACAGGAGGAAATCGTGTATAAATGTGAATGGAACCGGTTCAGTTTAAGCTGTGTTCAGTACACTCAACCTCACTAGAGAAATGCAGTAAGTGAACCACGGTTAGGAAGATATGAGAGCAGTGCTTCCCATGATATACATTTCAATAATAATCTCAAGTCAGAGAGTATCCCCTTGATAATATTAAGACAGGTTTCCTTACAGTTCGGGCTTATGTGTTTAAACTCTTCTTTAATTAAGTTTATGTTGATTTAGTTTGATGCCTGAGTTTGTTATGGCCAGAGGCGCAAAGCTGACACATGTCTCTGCAATTAGGAACAAAACACTTTAGCAGTTATTGAATTTACTGAAGATCCAAACCCCAAATCACAAAGTTAATTATACAAATATGCAGATGCAAGATTATGTAACTTAACATTTATGAAAAACCTGCCACTCATGATGATGAGACAATGATTTTTAGCCAGTATTGGGGTTTTTGTATTTCCTGTGGAAAGCAATTAATTACACATTCTTTTGCTGCCTTTCTCTATAACACACCATCACATGGTTGGCAGTTAATACTATGCTGTTAAGCCTTGCATACGGCCACATTGTATAAGCACAAATCCTTACCCTAACAAATTCTGTATCAGCACAGAAGCAGCCTTAGCAGCACGTCACTTAAAATATTGTGCTGACAGTGATTGGAAATGGGTCGTCTCTGCTTCTATTTTATGTTGGGATTCAAAATTTATGATGTTATGATGTTTTTCTGTTCACCCATAATGCTGATAATTGAAGAACTTGTGCAATTCGAGTAATGACATATGCGATAATGTGATGATGAATGTAGGGAGTGCAATGTGCTCCACACTCCCTGCAATCTGCTCATGATTCTACTTCTTTCTTTTTAACCTTTGACCTTTCATAATTCAACGCTGCACAGAAGCTTTAACAGCTGCCTCGTAATAGGCTTTTTCATGCAGATAATGAGAGCAACCAATTATTCATTCACTTTAATATTTCAAGCAAACTTAACTCATTAAATTTACGACCTAGCTAAAGGACATAATTTTTTTCTGATGTTTATTGTTGTGCGGTGCAGGTAATAGTTTCATTTGTTAAACGAATAAAATTGTATATCAGCAGCTCATGCACAGACTACATTGTACTTTTCAGGTAAATGCTGCTGCATGAAATCCTGGAGACGGGGGGGAATAAAAATATGGATAAAAGTCAGAATAGAGAGTTTTTAAGCCAAATGTTTGTTTGTGTGTTTTTTTGCTGAAGCGCACATATTTAGTAGCTACACAAAACCACACAAACATGTGCAAAAGCAAGCAAACAGTGCACACAAAGGTTTGTGCCACTTTCTCTTTGCCTTCACTTTATCTGCCTGTTCCCGCTCTGTCTCTTTTCTCTGTCTCTCTCTCTGAATATTTTAGTATTGATGAGCCCATTACTGATGATAACACAGTGCAACATCAGCATCCTTTCTCCCTCTCCCTGTCTCCCTCTCTCTAACACACACACACATGCTCACTCATCAGGAGTCGGGTTACAACTCTGCCTCTGCTGTGTACTTCTGTGCATTTCGCTGTGAGTGTGAGTGTTCAGCGGGAGGCTGGGGAATCTGACTTCCTGGCATTGCTCCAATAAACTGCACTATTTTTCAGGCTGGATACCATTCACGTGCGCACCAGCTGGCGCACAGATACACATACAGGGTCTTTGTGTGTCAGCTGTTAAAATGATAACAGCGAATAAGCAAAGTGCGCCGAATGCGAAAGTGGCTTCCTAAAAGGATGATTAGAACCCGCACAACACTTCAAGTAACGTAACGGCGCATGGCACAAACATTAAACACAGAGCGGTGAACGATTCGGAGGCAGCGTGCATCTGATACTGTAGAGCGCTGTCACTGTGTCAGATGATGAATAACTAGCTCTCAAAGCAACGATCCAGGAATCCATACCTCTGAAAACCCATCACAATGACAAAAATGCAAAAGCCTGCAGATGTCTCTCTCAGAATTTTCAGCCAAAAGCGCTGCATTTGATCTCAGCACTCAATCGCAGGAGGCACACATCCCAACGGGTGCAGGCATGACATCTGCTTTTCTGTATTTTGTCAAAGTGCCACACTTAATGACCCCCCTCTGATCACCGGTGTGCACTGTCAAACCTGCTCGAGCGTGAAGGAAGCAGGTGAGACCAGCTACTGAATCTAATTGTATATCAGAGATCACTGACATCCATGTGGCACATTCATTATTCCCCCAAACTTCTGGCTATAATCTTTTTTTTCCAGGAATGGCCAACAAATGCTCAAAGTAAGAAGCTTAGTCTTCTCTGCGGTGAGGTGAATGAAAGTCATTATCCTTCAGTGATTTCCTTTATTGAGTTTAAACCAATAATGAAGGAGGGAATAAAAGCCATTAGAGGATTTTTTTCCAACTTTCAGACAGAATTGAGCCGAAATTGTTATGAGGGAGATTTTACTAATATATGTGCAGTCAGAGTAAAATGACATCACAGGGTTATTATCCACAAATGATCTTATTCAGTTACACAGGAGGCGAGGGGGTGGGGAGTTTTATAAAACACATAGTGTGCTATGGATGCCTTCCTTGGGGAGATGTGCTTGCCATCTGATCGGTTTGCTCATGCAGTGTCACTTTAATTTGAGAGCAGGCTTTGTGAGCTTACACAGTAAACTTTAATTTCAGACGGCAGAAAGCTGGTTCTACGTGAGGACCGCTCTGCTTTATTAACTAACGTTTAGCTAATCATTGAGCCCTGACATTTAAAAGTTCATCAATGTTCAGGCAGGTGTCAGTGTGAAGACTCACGTCAAACAGACAGAGGGCAAACAGCTACAGCACGCAACACAATGAACTCCAGCGCAACAACACATCCAGCTGAAGCAATGATTAATGCAGCATTTTAGAAACAGCCCTCTAACACGACAAACACTGTAAGCCAGACAAAATTAGGATGCGATACTGGGCTGCTACATTGGATCAAATAGAGCAGCCAATTATTATAATGATCATGTCAGCCTCCTTTGATCCAGGGCTCACCGTTGCCTTCCTGTGAAAGAAAAAAAACATCTATCTTTTTTAGAAAGTATGAAAAACAGCCTCGGGAACGGGAATGAACATTAACTCTGAAAAAGAGCCCTGGTTTAAGCTCTGTGGTGATGTATTTCAGTGTTTCAGCAGACAAAAATCTGTACAACAGAAGAATTTATCTCAAAAAGGTCGGGGGATTTCAAACATAATTTTCCTTATAAGGCATTCTCTATAATGGATTTCAAAGTGGCAGGTAATAGCTTTATAGATGAGTTATAAACCACATCAGATGTGTGTGTGTGTGTGCGTGTTCATTCTTTCTTTTGAGTAGGCTTAACATGTCAGCAAGACATAAAGGCATGCAGAAAAAGTCAGAAACAGATATCTGTGCAGTTGCCAGAGAGCCTTTTTCCAGGTCAAAGGCTGGCTCCAGTCACTCAGTTTTTCCCCAACTTGATGACCCACAGTTTTACATATTTTAATTCATCTTTAAAATGTGGCTAAATTACTTCTAAAACATTAATAAAGCTATTAGCAACCGCTTATAAACCATTTACCAAGGGTACCCTATTAGAAAGACAGAGTAAGACTATCATTAATTCTACATCTAGTCTGCCTTTAAAATATGTTTTTAATATCACAGTTTTCATAGAGAGAATCCAGTTAGGAGGCATATCACGGGTGGCGGTGTATTTCTCGCTGTAGGAATATTAGAGGAAGAGTAGCCCATCAGTGTAATGTCATGATTTCCTAGAAGATACAAAGGGGCGATAAGGTCACCAAAGTCCCTGCGGGAGCAGTCAGAGAACATTTTAGTGACGTTACGGTGATTTTGTGTGCGGGTTTGCACTGACAGCTGCATGCACGGTTCACATGGGGTCTATTACCGCCGCTGTCAGTGCGGAGATTGACACCCAGCAGGTCGCACTCACGCTGCTGCTACTACTACATACACACACACAAACACACACGCACACACAGTATTTGGCTCGCTGCTAGACGCCATGTGTTTCCACAGCGGAAGAGTGGCAGGCAGCTTCGAGATGAACACACTTATCAGAAACACTCGCACTTACATCTCAGAGGACGGCGGCTGGCTACGACAGAGGAGCGCGTGTCCGCACGCTTGTCCCATCGCGCATCCTGCCTCGCGCCTCTCCGGTTTGCCCGAACAGCTGCAGTTGGAAGCAGGGAGCAGCCCGTGAGCGAGTCTCTTAGGCCGGGAGGGGTGAAGGAGGACGGACGGACGGATGGGTGGACGACTGGGTGTGTGCTTCTCTCTCTTTACCCCCCAGTGCGGTACGCCTCTCTGCGATTCCGCTCTCCGCTGCTGCCTCCTCTCTCGAGCTCTGACAGCGCGCGGGGATTGGTCGGGACCCGGTAACTGATATTTGAGCTGTGGCGAGCTGGGATATAACAGCTGAGCAGAGAGAGAGAGAGAGAGAGGAGAGAGAGCTAACACATTGAAGAGTCCACGAGAAAGACGCGTGTGGCTGAGGCACGTCACTCGTCCGCGTGCGCTTAAAAACAATCCTTCTTTTTAGGCCATGCCCGCTCCCTCCGCGAGCGCCGGACGATTTATCCGTGAAAATGAAAGTTGCGTTGTTGTGAATATTTAACTTTTCACGGCGTGTCCTCACACCTCGCTGCTCCCACCGCGCGCGCTCATCCTCCTTTTAAACACCAAATCGTGCTTCGTAGAGTACGGGCTCCTCCGGATACACTGTTTTCTCTGCACTTCTCAAACAGAAGACCTCACGGTTTTATTGGAAAACACTCGTGTGGCTGTGTGTGACAGGGGACAGGTCTCAAGGTCCAGATCTTATTCTGCCATATATGGCCCTTCCAGTACACTCACGGAAGCGGCAGAGATTTAATTCAGGAGCGGTGCAGAGATTGACAGGAGCACCGGGATTGTTTGTTTACGTCCAAAGCCTGTAAATGTGGTGTCAGGTGTCAGCAGTTTAACATCTCAGTGCTCAGTTATTGTTGGCTCATATGTTAAAGGAAGTAAGTAGTTTGTATAAAAATGCACGCCCCCCGCCTTCGCCTAAAACCACTTGTCCGCATGTGTTTGCAATCATTTTGTCTGATTGGTCTTCTGCTGGAGGCTGTGTGAGCATGAAGAGACCGTGACTGATTGACACATTTGTCGCTTGTATTTGCTCAGTTGCATATGTGCATCTTCATCATCGTCATGATCAGAACGACCAATCAAACATCTGTCTGAATGAGCAGGATTTCATATCATGCCAGCTACAGGGCCTAGCATCGATCTACATAGTAGTAGGGCTTTCTTTGAGTTTTGCTGCGTGGGGCTATTTCTGTGTTTACATCTGGATTGTGTTTGCTTCTGTTTTATTATTTTTGCTCTGGTCACGAGAACGCAATATAAAATTGGCAAAACTGCAATCTGTTTGTATGAGTAAAGATAGTCGTATAGTCATATATTAGATCAAACATTGTTACTACAATAAAACAGTGAATAAATAAAATCTGTAACTATTAATATCAATAAATTGTCAGTTATACTACACTGGTATGCAAATATGCACAATGTGAGGACCTCTGAACTTGAATACAGTATGGTCACCATTAATGATACAGCTATGGTAAAAATATAAGGACACTCTCTGTCAGTTCTAATGTTTTACATATCAGGACATAACCAAAAAAAAAGGTAAATACAGCCTCAGATAAACTACAGTTCATATATTTTACAAGAAACTAAGTAGAAGCAGTTTGTGAAGAGCTAGTTACACCCTTAACGCTTCCATAGGAATTAAGAGGGTAAGTAACAGCCAGGTGCAAATGCAAAGAAGGTGCTGCACCAAAAACCTGAGAGTGATTGCTTTGGTTGCTAGCAGATTGCCACAGTTGCCTGTAGTTTTTCATGTCTGTCTGCAAATAGACAAGATTGAGTAAAAATTTAAAAAGTGGAGACTAGAAAATGGAGATGCTTTACCTTCAAAGTAAAAGTTGTGCCTCACCGCTACAGCCAGTGTGTTCAAAAAGTGCAACTTTTATTTTGAAGCCAAATGGTCTCCATTTTGTGTCCCAAAAGTATTTCAGTACAGCACAGAAAGTAGCTGGACAGTGTTTGCAGACAAGTCTGTTACTTCCATGCAAACGACGGCCAACTATCGATCAAAGTCACTTGTCATTATCGGAGTAATCACAAACAGGCTGTTGCCAATTGGTTGCAGAATACACATTTTCCCATAGCAACAGGTGATTCACTGACTGGGGTGTAGCCCTGCATGACCGAGGCTTTAGCAATCATTTTCCCAACAAGTGGCATCAACCTCCAGCAATTTGTCTCACATGTGATTGAGGAATACTAATTTTTTTCCTCACAAGCGGTGTTTGCCAGATGATGGCAGACCAGTCTCTAAGCCTGTGTATCACCATGATTGTCGCACGCCCAAAAAGAAGTCACACATCTGCAAAACCTCAAGACACATAACAGCTGCACTGGGATTTTGCCAGATAGCACATGACTATGAGAGGCATTGTCATCTTTATTCGGTCTGATAAAATAAAGATTAAAGTATTTGATCTCAATTCCCAACACTGTCCAAGGACCAAAAGAGGTATTGTGCATCTTTCATTAATACCATCAGTACAGTAAAATAGGGCAGTAACAGCATCATGCTGTGTGGATGTTTGTTTCTGTAACAGGCAGTGGGAGTGTAGTCAGGACAGAAGGAAGTGTAGAGGCAGTAAGATATAAAAGAGTTGTTTTTCCAAAGTGCTCAGCATCTAAAGCCGGGCAAAAGTTTAATTTCAACAGATAATGACCTTCAGTTAAATTCTGTGAAGGTGCTGAAGCGGACCAACTGGAGTCTGAACCTTAACCCAACAGATGTGCACCTACTGTACCTAGTGAGTAGTGTGGCCCTGCATCAGTGTTTCCCATCCAACCTTGCAATTAAGCCAATCTTCTAAAAGATCCTAGATTTAATCCTATTAAGGCTTGAGGCTATTATTGCTGCCAAAGGTGCTTTAACAAAGTAGTAAGTGAAGGGTCTGAATACATATATAAAATATTTCAGCCAGTCATTTATTTTTGATACATTTATTTTAAAAAAAAACTAAAAGTAATTTATCTTGATTGATGAGGAAAAGACGAGATCTGTGAGACTGAAAAATCAAAAAAATGTGGGAAATTTGAAAGGCTCTAAAAGCCTTCCTAATGCACTGTTTATTTTAAGATTCAAGACCTCTGTTTCATACCATGCTGAGATGAAAGGAAAGTTTAATGGTAATGAGAGAATGTCAGTGACTCAGTTGTTTAAGATCTGCTATACTTCACAAAAATCAACGATAAAGTCCAGATAAAATAAGAAAAATTGATTGTGTGTAAGAGAACAAAATATATATTTATCTTTTTTTCCATCCCATAAACTATCCTGTGATGAAGAGTGGGGTCCTGATGATGCTGACACATGCAAAACTGTCACTGGGATATGTTTTATTGCTTATAATTTGGCTGTTAAGTTATGGCTGTATTTTGGACTGTGCATGTGGTATGCTTTGAGTTTATATTATCTTATTTGATTATATCCATCCTCCTTCATTTGATGAATTGGATCTTTTACATGTGAAACACAAAAGCCAGAGTATGAGGACATGACTTCAATGTCATCTATGGTAGTTACAGACCTGCTTTGGCTTTATTTAGACCCCAACAGAAAGTGTGTTTATTTATAATTTATGACATGTGGATCATCTCCATATCACTGTCTAAACAGATACAATCTGATTCAAGCCAGACTGTCTTGCTGTAATAGAGGAAAACCAGAAGGGATCCAAAAATCAGATCTGTTGTGCCTGTGCAAATTTATTCTAGTACCCCCGTCCGTCTAACAGT
>VUQG01023249.1:0-25815 GCA_015106755.1 Etia nguti
TTTTCCCCCCCCCCCCCCCCAAAAAAAAAAAAAAAAAAAACAGCAGCCAATTGTCAGAGGGGGAGCAGGCCGGCGTGACAGAGGTGGAAAGCTAATGAAGTTATTTGACGGCAGCCCTGGCCACGGAGCTAGAGGTGAGGTGGAGTGGACAAGCGCCTGGCAGTGAGACAGATGAGGCGCAAGAGAGAAGCGTAGCGAGGGGGAGAGAAACGGGCAGGAGAACGGCGATGGAAGTAGCGTTGGTGGCAGGTGTCAGAAGGGTGTGATAACATGGAGACAAACTGATAGCATCGTCAAACCTGAGCTAGAACCAGCGCGGGGAGCTGACACTGGACATTGGTGCACGCACGCACACACACACAGAGTCACGAAACTCACAGAAGCGAAGCCCAGTCACCCAGAGATGCCCATCTCCTCCGCAAATCTGTGCTCACTTCACAAAATGATCTGCCAGGGACTGGATGCTCATGATGCTATTGTGATTGTGAATTTTGACAGACAAAAGGCCAAAAGTGTAAGCTTGGTGGTGTTGTTGGCTGAATAGTTCCTGTTGGTACTGTGCGCTGCCTTTTTTTTGGTTTTGTTCTTGAGCCATCAGCTCAGAGGAGTAAAAAAGAAAAAACAAAAAACTTGCCTACTGGATTAGGCTACTAAATTATTCATTGGGATCTGTAACATAGATTCTGAGTGGAAATGCGCTCTATTTATAGCAATCCAAAAGGTCACAGGAGTGGTGTGACTTTGTGTGCGAGTGCACGTCCTGGAGTTGTTTTTGTTCTCATGAGGCCGCGGAGGAGAAGGATTCGAGAATCCGAGCTTGTGTTTAGTATTTATTTGTCAGTGGTTCAGGCGCGGCGCAGCGCAGCGACTGCCCAGGGTTTGAACGCAGCATGACGAAGCATGTGGCAACACAAAGTATGGTTAAATGTGAGTTTTTGTTTTTTGTTTAATCTGTATTTGTAAGGCGCTGACCAAGTGCGCTGTCCCTGTCTGATCCGACATGGCCCAACACGCTTCTAATTAGAGGACGTCCTTCCAGGTGCTGACCAGGTTATACTTAGCCTGCCCGCTGACATCTGACAGCATGACATTTCCAGCTGGTGCCATGTGCGACCCTGCGCCACTGCCCCCCTGAACTTGAAGGTCATCGCCCCACCCCCATGTCCCCCTACCCTCCCCTCCCCGCTGCTGCTCACCCTCTTTCTTCTCAGCCTCTTGAACTGCAAGCCCAACCCTGCCATTGTGTGGCACTGTGGCATCACGACATCACATGGGTGGTCAGAACGCCAGCACCTGTCCCCTTTCCCTGCCCTGTATCCCCTGTCCCCGAGCCCTCTATCCCTCCGGCATAGATCATCATTAATCAAAGGGGCCGGGGCCAGCGCAGATTGATGATGTGGGCAGGGGGCGGCAGGCCTGTGGCGGTTAGAGATGTTAGGTGAGACGATCGTGTGAGGAGCGGAGCAGATCTCTGCTGGGGCCAGAGGAGACTGGACAGCAGTCTGCCCAAGAGTGATAGCCTCTCTTATATCCATGCTCTGTGTGTGTTTGTGTGCGTGTGTTGCAGATTGAGTGTCCATGCTAGGATGTACAAGGTGTTTCAAACTGTACAAGTGTCAGGGATTGTGCCAGTAGATGTGAAGATGTGTTTGTCGTTTAAACACTCGACATTAGCACGGTCAAACAGCATTAGCATTCAAATGGAAAAATGAAAAGCCAAATTTGGTTTGGCTAATTATTTAGTTGAACTAGTGAAACCTGCATAGCTCCTTAGCAGGTACTCAACCGTGGCGTCTGCTGGAGCGCTCGCAAATTGATTTATTGCAGATTGCAGTGATGTCCTTCTACAAATGAATTATGTTGGTATGGGGAAAACATTTACAAAAATAAAGATGGTATATAAAGTAACTTCTGTCATGTTTGGTTATCATATGGCCATTGTAAGGAAGCTGTTTCTTGACTCACATTTTAATTTGTCCCACATCACAACGCCACTGTTGCAGATGTGCACAAGTCACGTGGGCTGATCTCTTTAGATTTTGAATAAACAAGATCAAAGAAGATCAAAGAGCATGTAAACTTGTCTTTTTCACTTCATGCCACAGCGGGGGATTTTTATCCTTTAATACGTCCAATTAAGTCCAGAAGACTTTGTAAGTTTTCAAATTATTTTGTGTCCTCATAAGTCAAATGAATATTGTGCAGTGCATCTTTGAATCATTTGACATGTAGTAAAAAAACAAAGAACAAAACTATATTTGGAAATGAAAATTGCTCTAGTTACATAAAAAGGTTCAGTGAGGGACCTAGAGGAGACTTGCACACTATTAGGAAGGGGTTTTAATTTTGTGGCCAAACAGTGTGACTTAAATTTAAGTAACTGAAGTTTTGTGACGTTGCACAATAATCTATTTGTTACAAAGAAGTCCTCAGTACTCACATTCTTTCTGAAAAATAGTATAGTGCACCTGCACGTAATTGGTAGACAGTGGTATCCTTTAACCTTCTGTTCCCATAGCACTGTATTAAACAGATTTGAAGTGTCTTTCCACTAACAGTATGGTATATTTAAGGTAATATTTTTAGCTTTTCTTTTTTGTGTGTGTGTGTAAAAGCAGTTTTCTATTTCAACCATTTTTCTGAGCCATAACCTGTAAAAACCTTCGCTTTAGCACAGGGAGTAGTGGAATGTGCTCAGAGACACAAAGAGAGGCGCTTGCCCTGCTGTTCTTTTCTTGGCGGCTATCGGAAGTTGCTCCATGTCTAATTATTAATTATTCATCTAAGGCGGATTAGATGTGGCCCAGTTTCTCTTGAAGATGACTTTAGAGCAGAGGGATCCATGTGACAGTTCAATCCCTAACCTAGGCTACACACAGCAAAGATGGCAGATAAGACTTCGGCTGATTGCTATCAGAGCTGCTGGAATTATTTCATGTCCAATTATTTCATGTCCCCTCATGAAGGGGATTCAGACGATGTCAAATGCAAAAGGAAACGAGGAATCCAGACTTTAGGTTGAGAATAATATGCACAGAAATGAATGGGTTGGGGAGAGGGAAAGGCTCTGTGAGGTAGAAAAGAAAGAGAGGAGGAATTCTGAATTTGTTGTGGATACCCTTAAGACCAAATGAGATCATGAGATTGCGCCCTGGTTTTTTCCCCCGTATCACGCCAACTGTTGGCCAGTAAGAACTGTGATATCCCATTGTGGAAAATGTTGTCGTTCATTTGTTTTTTGTATTTTCACAGTGCTGTGTAAGGGAGTTCAGCTTATGAAATACATGTCAGGTGTTTTGGTCATCGCCTTCTTTGAATAATCACTTTTCCCTCTGATCTCTCTTGTCTTCTTGACTCCAGCGGCCAATCAGAGGGAGACACTCAAATCTCCGTTCCAACTGAAGGAAGAGCCCAAAGTGGAGGAAGCACTGAGCCCTAGACCATCCTCCCAGTCCCAGAGCCAGATTCAGCCAAGCTTCCCTAGGACTTTCAGCCCAGACGGGTCAACAGTGGCTGCAGCAGCCACAGATCGCCCGGGGTCGCTGAAACCGAGAGAAGGAAGCCCCATGGCTAAGAACAGCTTGCTGAGCCAGGATATCAACGTTAAGGTTGCCTCTGAGCTGCTGATTAAGCTTTCAGGTAGGCTGTCTGCTTATCTATAGAACTGTAGAAATGCAAAATGAGCTTTATAGCTCTCAGATCGATCTTTGCAACAATTGGCACAGTTCTGTGCCCTTAAATCTGTGCAAAACACTAACTCTGTGGTCTTCAATTTGTGTGTGTGTCAATATATATATTTTTAATTCTTGCACTGTATTTCGTGAGTTTCAACAAAGCAGTTTCTGCAAACCATACATATTTAAAAGAACGGTCACCACTGCAAGTAGTTCTAGTAAAGAACAGGTCACGCACTGTTATCTTGTTATTTATTGTACCAGTTGGCTGTTTATGTTCCAGATCAGCTCGGGAGGTTAGATGTAGGCCAAAGGTTAAGACGCTGACTGACATAAAAGGTTTTTTTTTTGTTTTTTTTTCCCCCTGCCATGGCATTCCTACCTACCCAAGCTAAAACTGAGGTGAGTAATATGGACCTGCAGGGGGATAATTGTCTTCGTTTCTTTAAAGCCTCTGTTTCACTTTTATTTTGTCTAGTGTAACGTCTTCTGCTCTGATGTCCCTCAAAACAAGGCCAGCAAATGGCAAATTATATAATATTATATAACCTTGCTTGCATTGTTGAACTTATTTTAAAACATGACTTGCTCCTTGTTCCATGTCAGGCAGTTTAAGAGCAAGAGTTTTGACATGAACCACGTCTCAACCTGTGCGGACCGCTCTGACATCATGCAGTGCAGCGTGATTTAGCCTTTGCCTCTTCTGGTTCCCTGCCCGAGGAACCAGAAGATGCAACCCTGATTCCTTCTTTCGGAGCACATGCGTGCGCTGCTGCTGCGCTTAGCATTACATAAATGCAATCATTGTTTTCAACTTACTATACGGTTTGTGTCACGGGCTAAATAAAGTGTTAGAGCAGGTGCTTTTTTTAAACCTGCATTAGAATCTCTACTGAATGCCAGGTCCGGTTCAAGTGTGTTATGGACAGGTGTTTGTCCACTGTGGGCTGCTGGAGTACGTCTCTCAGGCAGTCAGGAATAAAACAGGCTGAAGTATGCACCGACACAGCCAGCTTTTCTAACTACATATGAGCAGAGTGATTCTTTCCTTATTGATTACTTAATTGCAGTGCTCACATTCTGTGTACAGCGCAATTGTTTTTCCCTTTACAAGTATAAGAGGAAGACAGGCGGTGCAATCATAAAACATACAGAGTGGCAGACTTGTGCAAGTATGCGTCCACATTGGAGAAAAAAAAACAAATGGCTGTCTGACGGTGGCGCAGTGGGGTGTTGCTCCATCCGTGGCTCTTCATCCTGTGCCAGTACGTGCACGCTTGACAGACACCTCACACACACCGGTTGCCATTGTTCTCTCTGGGTCGACTGGTGTTCACAGTGACTCATGCTGGCTGGGAGCTCTGTGATACTACACGTGTGCTGCTCCAGTGCCTGCCCCCAGGTCACGTTTCCGTGTGTGTGTGTGTGTGTGTGTGCGCGCGCGCGTGTCTTTGCAGAAGACAGGGATTACATGATTGGCCCATGAGTGTAAACAGAGAAATTGAGACAATGCTTATGGGCTTTATATAATTCCTTCACTGTACTCCCCCTACCTGTGCTCTTTGTTTCATCACTGCTCTTTCCCGTCCCTGCACTGACGTTATCCTGACAGTTTATTTGGGCTTCAAGCAGCATGACCAGCATTTATCCCCTCCCATTACTTACACTAGCTCTGCAAGGTTGACCTAGGTTAGGGAAAGATGCTGCAGCGTTCATCCGTCCGCTGGCTCCCTCTGCCCCCTCACACAGTCCTCGGAGCGCAGTGCCGTCCATTGCCATGGCAACAGTGGGGGCGGTAGATGGAGAGGGCTGTCTAGAGTGACAGCCTTGACAAGAGTCTGGACCCTCAAATGACCCTGGGGGGTGTGGAGGAAGGGAGGAAAAAGATGGTGAGGAGGAGGAGGGGAGGGAAGCGGGTAAAGGTCATTGCCGTTACAGTCACGTGTGATTACGATCATGAGGTTCAAGGGCATCTGCACTGTAACCTTTCTCTGTCCCTCGTTAAAGGTCAGGCCAAGTACACAATAAGCCAGCGAGGATACTCGGAATAAAGAAAACACATCGGGATTTTAGATTAAAACACCCTTGTCTGTCTGTTAAAGTGTTTATTTCCATATACTTGTATGTCAGTACAGCAAACGGACACAGCCTTATTAAATTTCATCTGCTCATCTTTCCTCGACCATGGCATTGGACAGTCAGAGCAAGTGGGGTTGTCATCATTACTGCCCATTGTGCTGTAACATAAGTTGCATCATTCCTTTAACTAGGTCACATCTTTTCGTCACTCTCTCTCTCTCCCTCTTCCTCTCTCGTCCTTATCAAACATTTGCTGGTCGTATATAGTCGCCTTGCTAGCGCTACCTCCCCCACATCTGTTTAAAAACCAGGCTGCTGGTGTCTGGGGGCTAATTACGCCAGGCTAAATAGTCCCTGGCGCCAGCGGCTAACGTGTCCTAGCAGATGGGCACTGGTGTTGCAGGGCAAGGGGAACATGGCGTCACAGGAAGGGAGGGGGAGAGGGGGGGGGGGGGGGGGGGGGGGGGGGGGCATTGTATGCTATTATCAACACAAAAGGGCCATATGGGGAACAGAAGGATCTCCCGCTTGCCTTTTCAGCACACAAACAGTGCACCATATTATGTGTGGCAACGGTCACTTTAAGGTTACAGTTTTAGCATAACAACTGATGAGAAAGGGAAAGCAATTTTATTCCCATTTAGTACTATTATTGGCACAACATAAGGGTGTGAGATTTATGGGATTTGAACAATACCCTTCTTGGTCAACATGCTGACAAAAGCTTGGGGAGAGATAATGGTACCACATCATGTTCATCAAATCGACATCATGTCGTAGGCGGCTGCTCCGTTGATTTGCGTATGTCGACTCCCAGGCCACGTGATGTGATTATTCCTTTTCCCCTTGCTTCTTTAAATGCATATTTGGCCCCCCGAGAGAGACCTCAAATAATAATCCAAGTAACAAAACACATGCATGTGCCAATTTATCTTGCTGGCAAATCCAAGAGTCACAAACGTGAGCGTGTGCAAACACAAACGAGGCGGCCGTGACGTCACATGCAGGGCGCTGCAAAATGATGCAATTATAAATGTCTGAACATCTTGTGTGTTGATTGGAGCATCGCAGATCTTGTGATGGTAGACTGAAGATCCAATCCATTCCCGGTGTATGGCATCTTCACACACAGTCAGCAAAGCAGGAAAAATCATATGGTGAAGTGTTGCTTGATCTACGACAAGTGCATCAATGCCAAGAGACTCTTTTTTTTTTTTTCTCCGAGAGGATGCTTTAAATATCCTCTTCAGTGAACGGCTGGATTCTCCCGAGATTGTGCAAAAGCTTTAATGAATTCAGCTGAAGGTGTTTAGGCAAATCACTTTTGCAAAACAATTCTTTTTTTAAAAAATAATTTAGAAGCTGAAAAATATATGCACTTGAAATTATTATTTGTACCTATGGTGTCAATAATTATTGGCCTATCTGCATGTAATGAATTGACTATCCTCATAATCTGGCTCATAATGACTTTAGGACACCAAAGGGTCCTCTAAAGAAGATGAGAGCCTATTGATCCACAAGATAAATGCTCTTTAGGATGTTAATAGTCTAATTTGCTTTAATGATTTCTCCTAGCACTTCCCCAGTCAAGGACAGGATAATATACACTTAAAAAGGCATTCTAAGCAGAGGCACAGCAACTGGACGTTTCCTGCATAAAAATGTAGGGCATTTGAGTCGAATGTTCGAAATTGATGATCAACCCCGCCATTAGTTTGTCTTTATTTGCTTCCTTCCAAGGTAATTATCATGGATTAATGCTTTTCTGAAGTGTCGTACGAAATAACATTAGCAGTATCCATTTCAAGAATAACCTGCCCAGGCTTAATAAGCAGAATAATAATGCTGCCAGATTCTTCTTTGATGCGGCACTAAACTGCACAGTGAACACACGGTCTGTGGAGCGGAATGATAATGCATTATTTAATTAATAAGCTGTCAATTATCAATCACAAATTATCCTAAAGCTGTTAGTGCCATATATTAATTCGCTTTATTGCAAATTATTTGTGTAAGAAAATCAAACCATTCTTTAAATTCTAACTAGGAACAGCATTTTTGGTCATTCAGTTTTTGAATACTAATTCATATATATATTGTACTTTTGCTTTTTTCATTTCAACATATTCTGGATGTATCTGTTAGTAAATCTTCACTCCTTTCTATAGTAACATTTTAGGATTTTAGCACACCCCCCGAGAGCAAATTTTAATCTCAGACAAAGGCAGTGTAGTATGACACACCAGAGACAAGATGAGCTATTGCTTTAGCAGTTTCAGGCATAAATGACATTGACTTCTGGGAGATGGAACTCTTTAACATGCTTTGCACCAACTGAGTCACATCTGCCGTTGACAAACAGCTAAGGAGTAACCTGAGTCTATGTTCTCTTTACTGGCAATTTTTACATTTTATCATTGAAGTCAATGAGCCAATCTGCAATTTACGCCGTGGAGAGCGGGATGAGTGTATTCAGAACCCGGTCACACACCCAATCTCCTACTAAAGAGCAGCGATAATGTAATAATGCCTCACTGATGTGCCAGGCAGTAATGGTGCTGAACATCTCCCATTCATCCAACACTACCTGATCATTGCTTTAACGGAATAATACATTACGGCTGGAAATAGCTGTAAACCTCCAACTTTATCTTGGGAATGTGCACTCCTTTTTACCTCAGGAAACGTTCCTGTCCCTCGGTAATAAAAGGTAGAGCTATCAGGATGAAATGAAAAAGAGATTGAAACCTTTCTGTCTCTGTCAGGCAATGCACAGATACACAGAGTATGGCTGTCTTCTTATTTTGTAGCCTACAGGCTGTTTGTATTATTATGAAAATAGGTATTATGATCTTATGCTTTCACCGGGGGGAAAAAAAAAGGAAACAACGGAGATGGCTGCTCTTTTCCCTTATGACTGTAAAGTAGGTTTGATTGACCGTTATTTCTCCCCGTTTCTTATCCCTGTCAATTCCTTCTTCCTTGACAAATGACACTTAGCCGGCTGTCAATAATGGTCCACGTAAATGTGCTTAAATGGGCCAGGGCACACCAATGTTATGACTGTTCATCCCATTCAAATTACTTTCTGCCTTACATAATTACAGAAACACGATATAAGAGGGAAGTTCAAGCACAGGAGCGGTGTAATGTATGTAAGGAGGAGAAGAAGACAGAGATGCATACAGTATAAAGCCGTGTTATTTAAGGATACAGAAGCATAAATGACACAGTGAACAAAGCTTCGTGATAATTAAGAAAAGACAGAGGCGCAAGAAGGTGACATCAGCCATTAACCTTATATCAGGCCATTTTGTAAATCAATGTCACTCACATTTAATAACAAGTGTAATCAAAGGAATTATGCAAATTTAATTTGATGCCTCTTGCATTATGCAAATCTCAGCCAAATATAATGAATCCTGACACCTGACCGGTGCAGTATACAGCATGGGTGGCTCTCATTGTTAGGGGCTGACTGCTGACAGTATTCGGAGGAAAAGATCAAAGTGAAAAGGGAAAAAAATCCACTGGAGAACATCAATTATATTATTGCTACCATCTATAAAGAGTCACTGATCTGTGCTGTGTTTTCTGTGTTCTGCATTTGGTTGCTATAATAAGACATTTAGATTGCTGTGATTCCATATCCAGGCTACACTGGATGTTATTAAAAGGTCTTTGTGTAAATTTGTCTAGCGATTCACAAAATGTTTCTGTAATGGATTGAACGCACTGAAAAACAAGAAGGAAAACAAACAACGAATGTCTGTCGCAGAAGCAATTTTCCGTGTGCTGTATTAGTGACCAACATGTCTGCATGACCCACCCACTCTGACAACAACCCCACAGACACACCGTTACAAGTGGTTCATAATAACAAGGGGGACTCCTCGCATCAGACTCAGTCAGCTGGTTCGCTACAACCAAATGTTACGGAGTAAAACAGCATGTCATGCTGCCATTTGACACGGTGAAATAAGATTAGATGAGATCCATTTGAAAGCGCAGGATGTGCAGTGGCTTGCCAATTCCAGCATACAATCTGCAATATACAAACACCAAGCAAGAGGAGGCATAAACAGTGACATGCTTACAGAATGATCCTGCTGGCTCTTTTTGAAGAATATTTATCCTTCCATCAAGTAGAAATTGGCATCAAGTAATAGTAATAATGTATTCAACACGTTTAGAAGGGCACTGATTTTCATTCTCAGTCTGCGATCCGAGAGAAAGTAATGTAGAAGTATAGCCAAGATGTTTATGAATGGTGATCCAAAAGGATGACAGATGGATAGACAGCAGTTGGATAAGATTAATCTATATAATGATCTACCTGAAAACCAGTAGAGACAGAGAAAATTAAATAAGTCATCTATTGGTAAACCAGCAGAAATATTAATAGCAATAATTCTAATTAAATATTGCACATAAATTAAGAATAACACTATCCAGTCCACAGACCTTTGGAGTTTGGACAGGAAACAAGCTCTACAACAGGATTTGAGTGCCTCAGATGCTGTGTGTTACTAAGGAGTTTTAGTGTGCAGCATTCTTGGAGTAAAATGAGCTTCGATCTGTCCCAGAGGTAGCCCATCAAGAGGTGGGGAGGTTAGTTGGTCGTCACGGCCATCTAGACCCTGGCCTGTGAAAGCCTGCCAGAATCAATGCTAATTATGCTGCCATCTGCGAGGTGCCTGTGCTAGCTTGACACCTGTTCACTTCCAAGTGACATACAGAAACTTCAATCAGGGTGGAAAACAAGACGCTAATGCTGCTGAGGAGGGAAATGACTGGTAAAAGTATTGACAGAGATGATTGTTAGTGGATAACCATCTGAAGAAGGGATACCTGCCCAACCTGAAAGCTAGCTGGCCAACATCTGAAAATGTATATGTTAGCCATATTTTTAACCTAAGTGTTACGCATCAAGTCTGTCATAACTAGCTCAAACAGAACACATTCAGAAATACCTTCTCGCTCTTACTGAAATGCTATGTACAGTACATGGTCACAGAAAATGTCTCATTGACCCCTTCCACTTTGTCAGCACTCCAGACTCAGCCTATGTGTGTGATAAATGTCCCTGGGCTAAAGTAACACTGTCCCTGTCCAGATAATTTATCATGCAAAGACAATCAGTCAGAGCACTTGATTAATATTTTCTGGGGGATCTTTTCAACTTTGGAGGCTGATCTAGGCAGCCACATTAGGCAGAGTGTTTGCAAGAGGAAACCAATAAACTAGGTTTGGCTGTTTGCTCACCGAGACCGGAGGCCTGTCAATTCTTTGCCCCTTGAAAGAGATCTGCCATTAAGGTGACATGAGAAACAAATGAGGCCAATTTCTCCTCCAATGTCCCATCTGATATGTCAATAAAGGCCCAGCAGCCGCAGGATGCTCTGAGATGGATTTTTCCTTGCAGCTAGACAATCAGTGGAATACATCTAACTTTCCTCCGATAGGTGAATCACTCAGACAAAACCAATGGACTAGTGTTAAGTAGTAAGTGCAGATCTGGTTTCAGACAAATATATGAATCAGGTCAACTCCTGTGGGTTTAGTTTTTGATCTTACAAGATAAGCTAAGCCCAGCAATGCATTTGAAATAGTGTATGTTTGTCCTGCTGGGTTTAAAACTAGGGGTGGACCTGATATGAAAGTTGTGTTGTAGCAACAAGCATTTCATCTGTATTTTTGGCCAGTCATCAGGCTAGAGCTGTATGTGTAAGAGGTTTATGAAAAATGTATTCCGATCCAACAGAAGCAATTTTCTGCTCATGCCACATGGCAGGTGGATTGACACAACCGACTGAGATTAAGGAGCTAAATTTCAGTCAATTCCAGAAACTGGGTGGCCAAATCAGAGAAGAAAAAGATATGTTATTAAGAAGGCCAGCTGTCAGCGCTACAGATCAGGATTTTAGACTCTTTTGCTGCACATAGGAAGGAACTGAACAGAGAGAAAAGGAAGCTGTTAACCTTGGAAGGAAAATAAATGAAAACAGATCACATAAACACTAAACAAAACCGGTCAGGGCACGTGGTGTAGTAAAGACCGGTGTTTGAGCCAGTGGCAGTCAAGTGCTGACAAACTTGAATTAGTATGGATCACAATTAGAAACAACATTACAGGCCCACATGTGGTTGTGATACTTACATGTAGAATTATAGCCTCATCTGGTGAGCCGCAGCATCGATAAGCATTCATTACGTATGCAGCTCATAAAGTCAAATGTTTTTCAATAAATATCATGGGAATGAGGCTCGAGATACTCCACATTCACAGACTTACAATGGCAGCATATGTTGAGGTGGATTGAGTCCTCAGGCTCCAATCTGGCTCTCTCTCCCTCGGACTTAGAAGATAAATTATGTGGGCTATTTTTCCATTATGTTAATCAAAACACTTGCCATATGCATTACTATTATTAGACTGGTAACAGAAGACATCCTGTTTTCAATGTGAAATTGTGAGACTGAGTCTTAATTGATCACAAACACTCTTTTAGGATAGTCAAAGATAATTCAACAGCTGGCTTTGTTTATATCGCTTGTTAACACGTTATATATGTTTTATGGTGTGTCAATTAATGCTGTTTCATATCGCAGCAGCAGCATATTTACAAGAATGTCTCGATGTGTAATGAAATGCACAAATGACAAAGAAGGCACTCTAACTTGATTTTTGAAATGCTAAACACAATATCCATTACAGCTGCTTTTTCCCAAACCATTTATGTGCTATCGTTGTGAGTGCAGGATGTGGTTTATGCGGCTTTAAGTAAAACAAACAAAACAAGCGCGAGAGTTCTGGCACATAAAAGGGTCTGAGAATGTGTGCCGGCCTACCTGAGTCGTGCTAATTGATTCCGAGATGCACAGAAGGACTCAGGCACCATCTTAAATTCCAAGGTTGCACTTACAGACTGCAGGACGTCCTTGACTGGAGCCAGACGCAGGTCTAGAGAGGGCTGTTTGGCCAACAATGTCATTGTTATGGCCTTTGTCATCTCAATTAGCAGGCTGGTGCTAAAACACAGAGCCCTAAGTGGTGGCATCAGTGTTAACCTGGGACACAACACACTGCCCATAAACCCCAGCACTTATGCCTACTGCTGACCACGCTGTTTGTCTCTCATTACCTTCCGGCAGCAAAACGGGGCCCAGAGGTTACACTAATGACCCGCTCTTTCACAAAGTTACTGCAACTACTCTGTTGTTGTCAGATGGAGGTATGAAATGAAACAATGAAGTTATTTTCTACGCTCAGGTCTGGTCGCTCTGAAAGATCTGTCAGCAGTTTCACTGGTATTTGAGCTGGGTGGTCCAGTAGAGCTCTAAAGAAGGAAGGTCACTATATCATTAAGAGTGCGTTTCCACTGTCAGAAACAGTAGCTGATTAAATTAGGACCGTTTAAGGTCAATGTATTTCATTAATCAGTTGTCCGTTTTGATCATCCCTGGGAAGACTGCTCCTCAAACTCATTCCTTTGTAATTGGTCCTCCTTACTGGCTCACTGTGTGTACTTTAATGTTTCCAGTTTTCGGCACAGGCAGAGCACATAATGCTGTGCATGTTTAACAGTCATTTCCATAAGTAAGTGCAATTTCTGTACAGTTTGTTCCTGTGTAATGAACTGAAATCTTGTTTGTATTCCCCCTATTTCACAAGGAAACCCACTCAAGCAGCTACACGGGAATTAAAGCAGCTAAAAATTAAAAACCGGCACTATCTTTAACTGAATGTCACACTATTAGGAAATAAAATCAATTACTTGCATACTAAGTAGTTCTGTTTTTGTTATTTCTGGTTTTATATTCGGCAAAGGTTTTTTTCTCTTCCCCCCCCCCCAACCCCTCGTTGTTATTGTCTGAGTCTATAAGTGACCTTAACAAGAAAAAATGCAAATGATGTGCGAGAGAAAATGGCTAACATTTATTTATCCTCGCTGTTCTCTTGTCTTGTTGGTGTCATTAGAACAGTTCGCTGCGTCCCATTCTCTCCCATTATCTCTGCTATCAACGCAGCACAGCAAGATTCCAGCAGGGCTATAAATACTTCCCCTGGACCACATACGGCTAGCACATCATCTCCCAGACACAGCTTAATGATGGAAAAAAAATCTAATGTCTTTTTGCTCCCTTTTTTTCTTCACATTCTCACAACAGCATGAAAAAAAGTCAGCCAGCTTGCAGAAGTTACACATACACTTAGTTCAGAAAAATACATTTGCACCTAAGTATCAGCAACGTCTAAGAAGGTGTGAGAGGAATGATAGATGTCTATCTTGATCATCCACTAGCACAGGTTTTTGTCGATTGCACCAGGGTCACTGACTGGCTCGGTAAATCCATTAGAGCGAGAATGCAAAAAGGACACTTTATCTGAATTCATTATAAATGGATCTATATCTTATGTTTAGGGCCAAGGACACGATTTGTATCACAATGCAAATATCTATCATTAAATGTTGACAGTTCATTTTTCCTGGCAAAGAAAGAAAAATGTTTTCTGTCCAGCACTCTTTCTGTGCTGTTCTTTTCCCAATAAGGCGCCACCATGTAGTTGAAGCTGATTTGTTGCCTAAATTGAATGGTTTGTCATAATTTCATAACGGGAAAGTATCCGCTTTTAATATTTGCATGTATTGTAACATTACAGGTAAACAGCATGATAAATGTTCCGAAATATAACCGGTGATGCGAGCATACAGCAGAAAATCCTGCTTGTGTGTATTTTATGATATTGGAAAACAATATCTAAGCAACTGCAGTAAAAACTTCCCCTTTTATACCAAATTGTCGGAAGATAATATTACTGCTTGCTTCTTGTGTATTTCGTGTAACCCTGTCCAAACTCTCCTTCATACAAACTGACACATCATCACTTCTCTGCACTTTGTCCAATGCAGGGAGTTGAATTGCTGAGCACATGGCTGGGCATGTCAGTCAAAGAGCAAAAGGAGCATCCCGTTGTGTTGCTATCTAAATAATGACTATAAAGTGTAGCTAACGGTGTCCTCTGAAACGTGCTCAGGTGGAAAGGACTAGACAAACAGAGACAGCCACTGCAGTGCTCCCTGACACAGAGGACAAAGTGAGGGCCTCATTTCCTCCCTCTAATCAGTGTTTACATCCACCCCAGTGCCAATGGCTGGTGACTGAGCAAGACGTGTATCAATCACCAAAGGCAGCCGCACTGGGGAGGACACACTGGTACACAAACTCACAACACAAACTTCGACAAACAGAGACACGGCAGCCTGGCACCGTGGAAAGAAACACTGCTTTCATCTTAACCTCTTCATTTCTCCCGTGTCCCCTCATCTTCTCTCCCCATCTCTCTTCTCTCTTGCTCTCTCTCTAATGGAGGCAGAGAAATTACAGCTAATTAAGGATGTAAATGGTGGCAGAGAGTGACTTCTAATTCTGCATTAAATTGTCTCTTACCTCAGCAGAAAAATTTATCATAGGAGTCAATGTCAACTTTTACTGGAGTGAGTTATTTGCATTTTTGCATGCATTAATTCTGGTATGTGTCGTGCCTACAGAGCCAACCAGAGGGCACGAGCTGCCTCCCAGGAATCGGCAGGCTTCACAGCTCTCCCTGCCCTGTATTTTAATAGCTAGCGAGCATTTTTATTCA
Source organism: Etia nguti (assembly GCA_015106755.1). Lineage (NCBI taxonomy): Eukaryota > Metazoa > Chordata > Actinopteri > Cichliformes > Cichlidae > Etia > Etia nguti. The sequence goes on from VUQG01023249.1 coordinate 15,406, forward strand.
CAAAATAAATGCTGTACAAGACGCACTAGGAAACACAGCAGGCAAAGACAAACATGCAGAGAAATCCATGCGCCAAGTCGACGTACCCCTGTCACTTACTTCATTCCACAGCTGTTTACAAGGTCACAGCATGACCATAAAGATTGAACGAATGCACAGCACAATGTGAGGAGAACCCTCAGGTTAGCGTTGCAGCTGAACACATTAATTATCTTTGCAGCCATTCTTCAGGTGAAAGCAGCAGATCTGAGGCGCGGCCAACAAAAGCGGTCTACACGGGCCGCAAAGTCAGAGGGCACGGCAGCAAACATGTGGCAGGTGCCAGGCTGCTGGGTTTGAGAGCTTAGCACCAGGGACGAGAGTGATCAGACTTATTGCGGCGTTTCTGCAAAGTCATTCAGTCAGCCAGATTTCAGAGCATAAAAGACATCTAAGCATAAATACATTTGCGCTGCATACACGCGACGCTACCTGAACAGATGAAAGATAAAATACTCCTTGGCTCTGACCTCACGCCGGCCCATAGATTGTGTTTGCCTGGCCATTGATTGACCCCCAAGTGAAGGACTCATCATTCTCTTAGCTGTTCCTAGGTTTCATCCAGCTCAATCCATTTACATTTAAGCACAGCTCTGCTCGGCCTAATTAGTTCCATGGCTCCATTAGTCTACATTGTGGTCAATCCATTCATCACTTTGCATGTTAGTTAAAAGCCCATTTCTCTGATCCTGTCACTATTGTCTGCCTATTACTGTTCTTTTTTTTTTTTTTTTTTCGAAAGCAGAGTTAGGGGGATTATGGGTAACTAATTAACAACAATGTGACATCACAATAGACCCAACGTTACTGGTACCTTGTGGCGATTAATATGTATCTTTTATAACCTGTGCAATTTATTTCCTTTTCACATAACTGGCTATAGAACAATATGTGAAAGTGTATATATTCAACAAAGTAGGCTTCGTATACTGCATATTTAACTAGGACAGGGAAAAAAAGAAGAAGCAAACTAGGAAGCAATGGAGATAGATAATACGAAGTACAGAGAGAGGGGTGGTAATGATCCCTGCATTGAGAGACTTGGCTCACCCACTGGCATACTGGCTCGTATGGTCCACTGCCTCCAAACTTGCTGAGGTCTAAAACTCACATTATGCCTCAAAAAAAAAAAGAAAAAAAAAGAAGGCAACCAGGACTTCAACACACTAAAGCTAATTAATTCTTGAGCATAATGAGACATTATCATCTTTGATGCAGACTTTATATACTCTCAAGGTACTCTGTACTTTGAGGAAACAAACAGTTTGCAAAAACTTTCCCTGACAGTGAAAGTCGAAGGGGATAATACTCATTTAGCGGATAAAGGAAAGGTGATTTATATTTTGTCAGTCTGTTTCGGTTTTAGAAACTAAAGCTTCCATGTCCGGCAGGAAAACACAAAAAGAGAAAATTAAAGTGAATCCTGAAGAGATTCACATATATATCCATTGTGTTTGAGTGGCTCTGCTGCTTCCTTCGTTGATTATATCCCTCTTGTATTCACTTAACCTTTGTCAGGTCACTACCACTTTGTGTCCGCTTTCTGCTCAAGACAAGAGGCGCGAGTATACATCTCAGGATGATTCAGTGTCTGGTACAGTCCCTGAAAGCGGAACTCATTTCCAGGCCAAGCTACCCCAGAGTCCCAGCAGGGAGACATGAAGCAATCTCAGGCCTGTGATGCCCTCCCACAGTACCTGCTGCCCTCTCACTCCCACATCCTTCCCTTTTATCTGGAATCTATTTTCCTGCTCCCCCCGTAAGGTAACTCCTTCTGAAATTTTACATCTTCTCTCCCTCTCTCTCTCTCTCTCTCGCTCTCTCTCTCTCCGGTTTCCTCTTCCCATGATGGATGAGCTCCACTCTGGGGTGTCTGAGCCTGTCCATCAGAGCCTGCGATTAGGAATTAAAAATTGCCAACGTTTCACAAAAGCCACCCCCCATTTTTTCTCCAGCTCCCCTAACGCCGCTTCTCATCCAACCAAACTTGCCACACCACTGCCAAAACCGCTATATCGAAAAATACCTCATCACCACCACCAACATGACATACCCATGCAGCCTAACATACTATCCCCAGTTCAAATGCACCAAACACCTACATTCATCTAAGTGGAGGAGAAAAAAAACATAATTTATTTTGTACTTCCCAGATAATTTACTTTTTTTTCTCTTTCCTTTCTACAGGAATTCTCCATTTCCCTATAAAATGAAAATTCATCTAGAATTACATCTTATGTCATCATTATGTTTATTAAGCGTGGATGATGTATATGAACAGCGCTGGCTTGCCGCTGAGTGCTTAATGATGCATAAGATTAAGCCGAGGCTCTCAGCTGCGCTGTGACTCCCCTCTGGTACCCATACTGCCGAGGCATGCTGGGAGTACAAGCTCCAAACGGCCATCAGGTGAAAGGAACTAACATCTCTCTTTTTGTCTGTGTGAGTGAGACTGAATGTGTGTGTACTTATGTTTTGTGCACATCACTGAATGAGGGTGTGTTTCCTCTTGCGCACATGTAAGAGCTGAAAAGGAAGGGTACACTATCACCGTGCTTTATAGCATCTGTCCACCTATATTAGAAATAACTTGCTTTTTTCCTTGCTCACTGTGCTCTGATCACGCAGTTTTCTCTCTTTCATATCTTTCTCGTCTCTGCTCCTCTATCCATTCCCGGACCCCTTCCCTCCACGTCCTTTCTCCCTTCATTTCTCTTCTCCCCTTCTCTCAGCCACACTGCTGTTTTGCCGCAGCAGTCTATGACAAAAACATTATCCTTCTGCTGCTAAACAATCCAATAAACCTCTCCACAGGGAGGAAGTTAACCTCTTGTCTGTTCGACTGATGCCTTCCAGACCACGTGATGGCTGCCACAGTAAATTCAAATCATTAGTCTCCTTGCCCCCCATCAGAGAAAAAAACTTCTATTAGTAATGGAGACCTCGTAAGAGACCTTCCACAGAGAGCACTGCCTTCCCAATTCCCAGTGGAGAAATCCTGCGCAAAAAACTAATTCTACTTTTAATAATCTGTCATCAGGACCAGAGGCAGTCATAAATTATGTGGGGAGCATGTGTGAGAGCGAGCCACAAGAGGGAAATCAGGGTAGAAAATCAGAGCCCAAGTTTGACAAACTTTCCTGAAGATAAATAATAACTTACAAACCGGATTAGTTGTTAAGTCACAGCTGAGTGCATAGTCAAGCCATTCCAATCAGCCAATGCAGATGAAGAATTTATAGGTAGAGCTCATCATTTGTTTTCCTGCTCTCCTCCCCCTTTTTATATGCATGCCACCTTTTCTCATTCCTGTCTCCTTCAAGCTTATTATATTCAGGGCCTGTTGTCACACCCTGGGCTGGTTTTTATCATTAACTCCTTGCGTGCCAACCACAGAGTAGGTGTGAAATCTTTCTCGAAGTGAAACCGGTTTTATTTGAGGGATAGGCTAAGGCCAAAAGACGACAGAGAAAAGAGTGCCTGGCTTGAGTTGGAAAGTAACCAACCGGAGCAATATGGAGCTTCTAGACCCTAATTGACAAGTCAAACAAAGGAAATCATCATGGGAGAAGCATGGGGAGGGAGAAAGACACATTTGAAACATGACCAAGGTGCTTTGTGGGAGTGTGAGAGAGAAGGTTTTCAGCCGCAAGGGTCTGCTCTTTGTTCCTGTGTCAATATCTCTGTAAACCATCGACATGCATCATAATCGCTCCCTTCTATCAAGTGCAGACTAAAGAACAATCTCCATTAGGTGACAGCGCCCCGGCAGGTTGATAAATGCTCCCTGACGAAAGGGAAGGAATTGCGTAAAATAAAGAGGCATGTTCCAACAAGTCTTGTCAAAATGGTATTGATTTAATCATCTGCAGAAATACACATTCTTGGTTAGTGTAGCGTGCAACAGAGATGGCAGGAGCAGCAGAAGCTGGGATACGCTTTACAGTTGTTGACGCGGAGACGCTCTCCCTCATTGGCTTTGCAGGTGATGAAAGACACACTGAGCTGTGCTCTAATTTTTTTTCCCCCCTCTCTCTCCTTCTTTCCCTCTTCAATCAGATGTTATTCTAAGAAAGAGTCTGAAAATCTCCTTTTCTATTTTTATTTAGGGCCAACAAATATAACTTAATGTGAGTGGGCGAGTCCATATGTAACACATCGCTGTGACCAGCCTTCTCCTTGGCCTCTCAGCAGAATGCAGAGGCGATAGATAACAATAGCCCTCCATCATCTAGACACACCAATGGTATTCCAGTAGCTGGAGTGAGGTGGCCAGAGGTCTGGGAGTGTTTATTTAACATCGGGGTATTGGAGAGTGTGTCTCACCTTGGGACAAATGGATCCGCTCGCCTTCCTCCGTTGGCAGCCTCAGAGTAAACAATGTGGCAGAAAACTGGAGGTCTCATTGCTCTGAAGTACAAGTTCATCAAGCAGGTTGGTCTGTTCATCACTGCAGTCCTACTGCAGGAGGGAGAGCCTATAGAACATGGTCTATGTCTGCATAAATACACTTGATGCCTTCTAATCTGAGATGTAAACAAGAAATAGCTACCACTTATGACTTCAAATGAAAATCAAGCCTGAAGTCACAACTCAAAGGGTGCAACTGGCAGTCAGAGCAGTTGTTTTCTTACAATTGTAATCATTTAGAAGGTTAAAGGGGGTATTATTATCTCTGCACAGCCCATCTGAGCAGTGATGAGGTGAACACAAATAATGTGCATCCCCTACAGAGGGAAGATGTGTGGCTGCGGCCGCTGGGGGTTGGAGACAATCCCACAGTGACCTGACCTTGACATGTCTGAGTGAAATGGTGGTGGAGGCTAATACCTCATCATATTGGGTTTGACTTTGGGCTCACTGTAGCAGGCACCATAAAACAAAGGATAACAGTGTGGACAAACAGTCATAAAATATAGACATTCAAAAAAACCTGTTGTTTGCTTAATTATCTTTGGGAAATATAGAAAAGGACCATCAGGACTCATGTTATGCAGATTTATATATCAACTAGTATTTGTAGATTTTGATAATATACACAATATTATAACAGTTACACCAAATAATAATAAATTGCTGAATATGAATGCATGATAAAATATAATTATAGATGAATGAATACAAACCTACTTTTTAGACATTCTTCCTCCTTTCCAGCATAACAATATTAGCGATGGTTGTGGAACTAAACACAACTAAAAGCTGGTGCACACACAGAATACACCTGCACAGATTCTTTTTTATACCTTAGCCATAATGTGACCAAACCACAGTTTCTATCTGGCAGTAAAACCTTGATTCCAGTGGCATGGAATCATATGTGAATGCATCATTAAATGTCTACATTACAAAAAAATGAAACGTCCACTCATCTGAAATCAGGGTATAACTCATCGTATCAAGCTGAGACTGAAGCCTCAGACATTATTCAGTCCAGGAGGACAAGTGGAGAGGTGAGGGAGACACCTCATGTGAGCGCAGACCTTTATATATTACCTCCTGCTCCAAAGTAAGGACAAAGGGAATGAAGATGACTACCCTGTCACAGGAAAAACAGATGAACCAGCCAGACCTGACTGAACTGTTCACTTACTGCAAACTGGGGCCCAAACAACACAGTGCAACCTGACTAACATCTTTTTATATATTTTTGATCAATAGCCACTCTAGTGGAGTATGTTCATCCATGCCTTATGTCTGCTTACAAAGTATGTCAAATACACACTGAGCATTTTTGTTTTTGTAGGTTATTGATGTTGATATCCTTACGGTCTCCCAAATGATTTTGAAAGAATGATGACATGATTCAGGCTGTTGTACAGACTCTGTCTATGCTGTGTAATAATTCCGGAATCTAATTCAGGAATTTTTAGAACTTAAATCCACTCAGAATAAATATTTCTGATTTCCCTATTGCTTTTTAAGCTTAACACTTAATCTGCTAATCAGAATTACCTTTTTGTAAGAATGTGTTGACAGCTGACTTAGTATTGTACTTAAATATATTACACATTAAGTGACTGCTAATATTAAATAATATTATGCTTTACATATGGCATACATTACATGCATTGTCAGTACAGTTAACCCCAATCTCTGAGATCCTATATATAAATATACTAAATAAGTTGGACAAGTTATTTGGTACCAGAAGCTTTCTGATTTATATTTTTAGTCTGCTTGAAGATGAGTACGCTTTGGTTGCATGCATCCATGATGATAACAGCAGCCATGGTATTTGACTAGGTTTGCCATAACGCAACTGTTGTTCTATGATTTTTTCCTTTTTAAAAAATTTTTTTTTTACATTTATTAGCACTCATAAACACTCTCTATTGGCCATAAAAATAAATCCTGGAAAAAATCATCCTATTATTTTCACAATGCAAACCTGTCCCTATAGGCTAAGTCAACAAGCTAGCTAGATGATAAGCAATATTTAAAAAAATCAAAAAATGTTCTGGGTGGCCAGGTTCTTTCAGCCCCTGATGTGATTCCTTCTCTTCACTAACACTTTCTGTTAAAGGCAAAAATGCACATCTCTTTATTTGTATCCATGTTATGGCACCATAATGTTGCCTAGCAACAATCTACAAATGGGCGAAAATGACCTATTTGTAGCATTAATGCAACTACACCACCTTAGAAAAGCATTGTTTTATTTCATGACAGTAGCATCTAATTCATACTCACAAAACTTTCATTATGCATGATATATCTTCACGTTGCCTAGCAACCACCTAACACTACGCTTGATCGTAGTCCAAATGATACTGTAGCATGGGCATGTACTAGTAATTAAAAAGTGTATATTTTGTGAGGTAGATTAAAATAATATCCTCTGTTCACTTAACCTGTAAAACTCTGTACCATGAATAAAAGACATCATCACACCTCATCTGCATATTTGTTCCAAACAGAGGTATGCTTTGTCCCCAATTTTTGCTGTCAAGCTTGTAATTTCTTGTGACACCTTTCAGGCCACAGAGCAATAGAGACAAAAAGGTCAAGAAAACATCAGAAATGACAGGTAAGACAGATCATTTATGATTTGTACCAGCCTCAAAATGAGCTGATATTCATTTTGAATAGATTTAAGATGAATGCATCACTTAGGGTTCTCCATTTATCTAACAGTTAAGGCAATCTTAATCTTTCTGTCGATAATGAAGATGTGTGTGGTATCAACCAGTCAGGGTAATTAATAGGAATGTCAGCGACATTGTATTAATAGCATAATGCATAACATCAATTTAGCATAAATTGTCGTTTTGACAAGCCACTTTAATTAAAACTATCACACAAGAATTAAAAGGACCGTGGTAGTAATTTTGGGAGACTATCAAATAATGTTACCATCTGGTATTTTTTGCATGTCTTCTCCCTGCTAATTATAAGTAATACTCAAAAGGTTAGAGGCACTTTGGCAGATGCAGTGATCACCACCATACTGTTACTGCAATAACCCACAGGTCATTACACTATAGTGAAGATATTATATGGTGACCGGCTGTTCTAATATGACAGACAATAAGCATGAGTGAGAAGTTTAATACCTCTGACCGCTGTCATCATATTACTAATAGAAATTGTTATATTTCACCATTTCTAAAAGTACTTTCAAGCCTGCCGGGCCACATGATGCACGAGCTCAAACCAGAAATAACTTCTGTCTTTTATCGAGTGTTGATCTAGCCCTGGAATCAAAGCTTCCTGACCAACTGAGTGGACAGGAGCAAGCTCAGTGTGGAATTTCATTCCTGTGGGGTGCTCCAGGGAAGAACTGAAATAGCACTCCTGCAAAGTCACACAGTCTTTACACAAAATGTTGCCTCTTATTCATCAAAATTCATTCATCCAAAGCCACAACTGTTCTTTTACTTATAGGAACACTGCTTTTTTATGCCACTGGGTTTCACAGTGCTTAAAGGTAGCACACAGTACAGTATGACTCAAGCATAAGCCAGTTTAACTACAAAGTTTTTAATCTGTCCACATTTTGCTAAATTAATTCAATTTCAGTTTTATTTTTATAGTGCCAAATCCCAACAACAGTTACCTTAAAGTGCTTTATATTGTAAGATAAAGACCCTACAATAATACAAAGACAAAAGTCATATGACCCTGCATGAGCAAACGCTTTGGCAACAGTGGGAAGGAAAAACTCAATTTAAACAGGAAGAAACCTCCAGCAGAACCAACATCATGGAGGGGTGGCCATCTGCCAAAATCAGTTGGGGATGAGGAGACGAAGACAGGACAAAGAAATGCTGTGGAAAAGAGCCAGAGATTAGTAATAACTAATAATTACATGCAGAGGGGTGTATAAACATATAGTGAGTGAAAAAGGCGACTAACAAAGAAACACTCAGTGCATCATAGGAATCCCCATGCAGCCTAGACCTATTGCAGCATAACTAAGGGAGGATTCAGGGCCACCTTCTCCAACCCTAACTATATGCTTTATCAAAAAGGAAAGTTTTAAGCCTAATTTTTAAAAAAGAGATGATGTCTGTCTCTTGAAACTGGACCCAAACTGGAAGCTGGGTCCACAGCAGAGGGGCTTGAAAGCTGAGGGTTTTGCCTCCCATTCTACTTTTAGAATTTTTTCTACTCTAGAAACCACAGGTGAGCCCCAGTCTGAGAGCAAAGTGCTCTAATGGGGTGGTACTATGGGATTATCAAGATAAGATGGGGCCTGATTATTCAAGAGCTTGTAGGTGAGAAGCACGATTTTAAATTTGATTCTGGATTTAAGAGGGAGCCAATGAAGAGAAACCAATATAGGATAAATATGCTCTCTCTCTCGTCCCTGTCTGTGTTCTTGATGCAACATTTTGAATCAACTGAAGGCGTTTCAGGGAATTTTTAGGACATCCTGATAATAATGAATTAGTCCAGCCTATAAGTAATAAATGCATTAACTAGTTTTTCAGAGTCACTCTTGAGACAGCATGTTTCTAATTTTGCAGATATTGCGCCAATGGAAGAAAGCAGTCCTACATATTTGTTTAATATGTGCAGTGAAGGACATATCCTGATTAAGAAAGACTCAACACTCTTTAGGGTGTGTACAATAACCTCAGTTTTATCTGAATTTAGAAGCAGAAAATTTGAGGTCATCCAGGTCTTTATGTCTTTAAGACATTCCTGCAGTTTAACTAATTGGTGTGTGTTATCTGGCTTCATGAATAGATAAAGTTGGGTATCATCTGCATAGCAGTGAAAATGTATACTATGCCTTCTAATGATACTGCCGAAGGGAAACGTTATGGACCAAACCACTGCAGCGCATCACCTTTAATGCAGTGGGGCCAAAAAGTATTTAGTCAGCCACCAAATTGTGACTGACTAAATACTTTTTTGCCCCACTGTACCTACAGTGTCAGTAATTCAAAGTGCCTGGATATGCTTTAAGCATAAAATAAACGTTATACCTTTTACTTTATTTAGTTGACTTTATAGCAGCACTCACAGTGATGATGGACTTTGAGTGGAAATTGTTCAAAGACCCAGTGGTGTGTGCATTTAATGTCCTGCACTTCCTGATTCAACTGTCCTCAATCCTTCCACTTTTCACTCTCATGAGCTTTTCAGAATACTCCTTCCACCCTCTCAGCAGGCTCTCTTCACTCATTGTACATTTCTATCTCTAGCCTTAGTCACACTAACTTGTTGCAGATCCTTTCCAGGTCAAAGTCTCTGTCTAGCAAATCAATAAAAGTTCTTTTCTCCTTTCTTAGTGTGCAACTTAACATATAGCTCACTATAAGTGTTTTCCTCTGCTTTTGTCATGTCTCTTTTTAGTCTACACTTACTCCCGTCTACTATCTTCATTGTTATGGTCCTGGGTCTGTGACCCAGGTTTTTTAATTTATGTTGGGAATTTTTGACTCTTTGCTTTATTAAAATGATTTGGGTTTGAGTTTGAGTTTTCCTAATTTCCTAACTTTGAATTTACGCATATGTTCCCCAGTCGTGTCCTTGTGTTTCATCTCCCTTTTCTGTTCCTATGTTCCCCTCCTGTCTGTCATGTGTCTCCATGTATGTTTTCCCCAGTCCATCTTGTATCTCACCCTCTCGCCCCCCCCCCCTCTCTCCGTGTCTCCATGTCCATCTCCAGGCTTGGTGTTCAGTGTTTTGAGTTAGTTCACACAGTTTAGGTCTATTAGGCTACGTCCACACTAGTCCGGATAAATTTGAAAACGGTGTTTTCTTCTGAAAATGCTCCGCGTCCAAGACGATTCGACCTCCCTCATTTCTGTCTGCCGTTTATTTACTTTCCGGCTCTTTGAAACGTCGCAGCAAAATGTTGAGGAAAAGCACAGAGTTTTTTAAATGGAGTTGTTGCTGCGAGTAACATGAGAGTAC
>VUQG01023250.1:0-16423 GCA_015106755.1 Etia nguti
TTTTTTTTTCATGACTATTTACATTGTAGATTCTCACTGAAGGAATCAAATCTATGAATGAACACATATGGAAACATGCAGTAAACAAAAAAGTGTGAAATGACTCAAAACAGGTTTTATATTTTAGATTCTTCAAAGTAGTCACCCTTTGCTTTGATTACTGCTTTGCACACTCTTGGCATTCTCTCGATGGGCTTCATGAGGTCGTCACCTGAAATGGTTTTCCAACAGTCTTGAAGGAGTTCCCAGAGATGTTGAACACTTGTTGACCCTTTTGCCTTCACTCTGCGGTCCATCTCACTTCCAATGTAATAAAGAAGTTAGAAGAGCGATTTACAAAATAAAATCAATATATCACTCTATAAAGGCAGAACTGATATTGATACAAGTCAGTATCCACCAGATCCTTTTTCCCTGGACATATGACATCTAGAGTTGCAGAGGCACTCAAGGCGAATAGGATGACACACTATATTAACTAAATTATATCACTGTTAGGTGAGTTAGAAATTAGGAGGATAAGTAGCAGGCAGGTCATGCTAATCAAATGCACTTGATCAACTGATCAACAGCAAATGTCAACACCTCTATCACAGGAGAATTGTGGCAGTTTGCTGGAGCATTCAGGTGTATATCAACACAATACCATAGGAATGGACATCCCAGCAAATTCACCCCAAGGTCAGACTATGGTTACAAAAATTACAAAACAAACCCGAAAACGCAAGAGCTACATTTCAGACTCTCGGGGCCTCAGTTAGCATGTTAAATATTAAATTTCATGACAGTACAATTAGGAAAAAGATTTAACAAGTATGCCTTATTTCGAAGGGTTGCCAGGAGAAAGCATCTTCTCTCTAAGAAGAACATGGCAAAACAACTTAGGCTTTCCAAGTTCCATCCAAGCAAACCACAGGACTTATTAGAAAGTATTTGGAGAAAATGATCTTTAAAGTAAGGCAGCATAATGGTGTAAGGGTTAACACCATTGCCTCATAGCAAGAGGTCTTTATATTAAGACTCATTAGCTGTTCCCCCCAAACCCCCACCCCCTACTAAGTCCAAATCTAACCACTCAAGCAATGATGTCAAATTAGCTGTTTTTCCCTCATTATGAAAAAACCATGTTTGATTCCCTGTTAAAAGCGCAGTGCTCCTGGGCCACTGATCATTCCTTGTGTCAGAGGCAATACTTAGAAAGTGGGTGTGCTGAAATGCTTAGTTTGTCCTTTGTGGGATCTCGATGGTTTAAATTGCCTCACTTCAGCTCTAAGTTTGTAGGTTATAAACTAAATGCATGAAATAAAACATCAATCGGTGTTGGGGAAGTTTCATTAGAAGACGTGTGCCATCTGAAATGGAATGCCACCTCTGAGGAAATGATCGCTTTACAAGTCAATATTAAATATGACTGAAATTTAGCCTTGCTCACAAACAACAGTACATTGCTTGGGAACTAATCAATTGTACTTTGTAAATAATAAGTTTTTCACATTTTTTATTTGTGTAAGCCACTGCAGTACACACCAAGGTCCCTCTTTTCGTAAGCCGGTACACACAGGCAGAGACAGAAGGGTGAAACAGCTCACTGACTGGACTTTTTGGGTAAATTTGTGACTAGAGAGTCTGGCCCTGCTGGGAACAATGGTGTCACAGATATGACATGGTTTGGATTAGGTGGAAAACACTATAAATAGATTATGTATGGCTTGGCATTAATCAAAGCTGAGGAGATTATCCACTCTCATCCCAAAAGGCTGTGCACTTCATCTGGTGAAGCACAACCTTGCAACCAAATTCCAGCAAACTTAACAGCATGCAAATAGCTTAAACACGAGAGTTTGAGAAGAAGATCGAAGGCATAGCACAGGCTTTTCAATTCTAGTAAGGTCAGTAAAGGTTTTCATCTGCATTTTGTTCATGTAAAGCAATGTGGAATATCCTCCTTGGTCTTCTTCTTCTATGTTCCAAAAAAAGAAGAAGAGTAGGATCAGGTACTGTAGGACACATCCTGCCTGATTCTTGTCACAAAGAAGTCATTACCGTCAGGTCTCAATGACTATCGCCCAGATGGAGTTGGCAGAGACGCAATCAGCTAGCTGGTACTGGGCTGGTCATGGGGTTTTCTCTGTTTTTTTATTTTGCTTCATCCAGAGCTACAGCCAAGTAGTACCCCCCCAACAAGGCTCCCAAAAACAGCATTCCAATAGGTTAAGGGAAGGTTCATCTCTACACCTACGCAATTTATTGTAGAGGTTGATGCCTTTGACTCTAGGGTGCGAGCAGTGCTGTCACAAGTGCCCAGAAGGTAAGCAACACCCCTGTGCATTCTTTTCCTGATTTCTTTCTACCACTGAGTGGGATTATGACCTCAGGAACCACAAGCTGCTAGCTTTGGAAGAATGGTGGCATTGGTTGGAGGGTACTAAGCAATCGTCAGTAATCATGGCCAATCAAAGCAAAATAACTATTCCAGCTATTTTTTTAAAGATAAAAATCACAAACAAAACAATGTTTTTTTAAAAAAATGCAAGAGTTGAATTAAAACTGTGTTAGTTGGTAAATCAAAAGTCACTGTGAGCGCTACATAGCACAATAGATGTTCACACGACCTAGGCTACAAAAAAAAAAGACTCATGCTTTGTGCCGTTTTTGTGGAAGGACTGATTCTTTTACAACCAAGTAACCAATGAGTCTCTAATTGTCTTACACACAAAAAACACACACAAATTACTTTGGACACCTGCTCATGATTGATTTTCCCATAGAGACTGCCAAAGCAGCTGATCCAGAAACACACAGGGGTGGAAGGGTTAATGACGTGGCCCAACATTACCCCATCCTCTTGGGTGTTTAGGGCAGTTAAAACTAGCTGTGTCAGGCTCACGCTCTTATGTGTGTCTTCATCTGCTTGTTTTGTCTTTTTTCCCCCCTTTGCCTGCGTAATTATGCATTTCTAATATGTGAGTGAACTTACTCAGTTCAACAAAGCAGAAACAATTAAGAGAGAGAATAAGTAAAATTACCTTGGATTATTCATTTAGAGACAACCTAAGTCACAGCTTTGCTCATTTTGACTAATGCATGAATATGAAGTAAAAAAACCCTTAAAACAATTCAATCCTAATGCGCAAACTTACATCAGCAAGTTTTGTGTATGTGCATGCATATGTGTCTTTGTTTATTGCTACATAGCTTTGGCAGAAGGCTTGATGCGTCATTCTCACTCTTTCTTTTGGATGAGGAAGCGTGTGAAATTTGCATGAACTCTCGGTCACTAGAGGCGTAAGCACTGAGCATTGCACGCCTTTGGCATTATGAGCTGAATTGAAATGTCCATTTTCATTTCAGCTGTCAACGGTCACAGAAAATGTCTGGACAATAAACCACACTGGTGTCTTGAAATCAGCTTGCTGTTTTTAGTCTCAGCAAGTGTCACTTTTCATAATTCCGTACAACCATAATGTTTTCTCAATTACAAGTAATTTTTCTTTCCTGTCACAATGAAAAAAATTGTGTATTCTCCATTAAAAGATACATTTGAGGCTGATACCATTTACTTGGACTGACAAAAACGAATATAGGTAACAACAACAACCTATATGCTCTTTAGTATGCGAGCTTCTAAACTTTGATTGACTACATCCTTACTTACAGTATACTCAGTTACTCAGCAACAGTAACAAGCTAAACAATCTGCTTTTAATGTTTATTTATATATGTGGACTTCATCATTGCCCTTTATATTATTACCCAATTTTACACCAAAACAAAAGAATAGATATAGTTTGGAGAGGTTATTTCCCCATTCATGACAACTGTACAGAGTATTCATTTTTTTTTAACTCGTCTCTTTCAGTTGTTATTACACCACATTGTTGTTACAGTTATGCACAACAGAGGCCACATCCACTTTAAATAATATTGACTGTTTGCCAGGGTTCTTCTTAGCCGGAGGTGTCAAACACAAGGCCTGGGGGCAAAAACTGGCCCCCCAAAGAGTCTCATCAGGCCTACTGGATGGCATTGGAAAATGTGAAGGACTTTTAAACTTTTAACTTTTAACTCTATGTTTATAAGTTTTACAACCTTTCCTACTGATGAAGGACCTCCATGGCTGTTCATAGTGCACCAAAGTAATGAAGTTATAAACAATTAGATTACAGGAAATCTCCTGTTTATTTTCACTAGCTAAAAGAGAAATTCATGGAGGGGTGTCACAAAGGGTAGCTGAGGCAGTTAAACTTCCTTAGACTTCTTTGGTGCGGCCCATTCAAGCTCAAAGTGGGTTGTATGTGGCCCAACCACTTTATTAATTTTTTACTTTCAGAACTCGTAACTATTGGTACTGGGGTAGAGGAGTACACAGAGGTAAACTGGAAATTTACTTAGCACTGGTATAGTTTCGTCTATGAAACCATTCTGTTTTCTTTGAGTGGCCAGTCAACCTAATCAAAAAGAATGCAGTGGTAAGTCAGCAACATTTCTAACAAAAACATAGTGCACTGAATACAGACTTTACATACTTGGAATGGAACTTCACACTAATTTACCACTATTTATGTCCATTGCACTCATACTGTCTAACCAAACTTGCTTTCATTAGCAGTCCTCCCTCTCATTCAGTTATGGTGATATTAGTCTCCAGACTAATCAACATAGCAACTAAAATTTAGACTTTATATCAGGAGTCTAGAAAACAGTAGATGACACTGTATAAAACTGTACACTGAAGATGAACATAACCACCAGGGCTGTGTTCATCCTTCAAAATACAGTTTAATGTTAAAAACACAATGTGTGCCATAACTGATTGGGCTGTCAGCTTAAATTGTATTGGGTTAAATCTTGATAAAAAAGAAGGTGAATACGGTTTAGTTTATATGCTCTATCTAAACGCATGTAGGTACTATAGACTGTTCAGGTGCATACTATTTCAAATTCAGTCACATACAGCTGAAAGCTACCTGATACAAACAGCAGTCCTCTACTGTTGCTCACTGAGTAGCTCCAGCGGAGTAATTGAGGATTGAGAGCTTTGCCCAAGGGCATCTCAACTGGAGTTGTTGATGGAAGGCAGTGTTAGTCACTTCCCCTGACATCCCCAACTACTGTGAGGATTCACTGAAATTGATCAAAGTCAGTATAAGCGTGTAGCTTTATGAGAAATATGTAATAACAAATGATACTTGGTCGGACCCTTGTTCAATAAAAAGAAGTAAAAAAAATGAACACACTATAAGGGACATTAGCTTAACAACTTACTTTTACCACTTACTCATGAACCGAAATGATCAGCCCCATAGAGATGTATGGAGGCGTGGGCCCATTCACTCTTAAATTAGATCATGCATTATTCCTTTTTAGTGGTAATCTGTAAAATGGTCTAGCGTAGTGGATTTTGCACAGTGGGCCAAAAATTATATTTGAAATTAGACATTAATTATCAGCTTTTTTGGAATAGAAGTATGCACAGCAGATTCTTTTTCTAATACATCAGAGGGGGAAAAGAAGGTACCGAGCTGTACCCAAAGAACAAATGCAATAGTTAAACTAGCAGTTTGTGGTGTATTATTTATTTTTACAGGATTATCAAAATGTGTCCTCCTTAAAAACTTGCTACAGCAGTTGGTATTGTATGCATTCATATTGGAAAAGAATACACTGCACACATCTGCCAGTTACTTATTCTTAGTGTGAAACTTGGAAAAAAATATATCATAGATGGACAAATGCCACACAATAGAGGCCGTATAAATCTGCAAAAAGCTCAGCTAGTGTTAAACCACATGAAATGGCATAGAAATGAAAATCTTCTTTATTTTTTTCTTTATTCCTTTTTTGCTGTGCCAAGTTATATTTAGCAGCTTTATGAAAGCAACCATCTCCCTTGGACTCTGCAGAAAATATTAGTTGTGTTCAATAGCTTGTGGATACATGTCTGTTGTCGCTCAAAGATAAACCTGTTTTATTTATATTTATTATGAAATATGATTTATAATAAACATATTTCAAAAGTATTTTGCTCATCAATGGGAGAATGCAGAGATGGTTTCAGCCCTACTTGGCAGTATGTAAAACATTTGATGCTGTGCTGGGCAATATGAATCTGGTTTGTAGAAGAGTAAGAGTAGCAGGAACATAAGAATGGATGGCATGTTGAGCTAAAACTTTACTTGAGGCAAGTCATCAGACAACCCTTTAAAATACATACAAAGATCTTTTTTTTCCTTTTATACAGTGAAAGGGTTGAAGAACCTTACAGATCTTCTTCTTCAATAAACATTGCTCAAGATTACGCCTGCCTACTTTGATTATTTTGTCATGAACTAGCATCATTTTGTAGCAACATTTCTGGATGAACTGTAGTAATTTCATCTACCTTTATTTATTTTTTGGCATTTAATGCCATGATTAGACCATACCCTATTCTTTATACCGAAATACTTCCAAAGGTAATGACAGGTGTTCCGAAGTACTTGACATTTATTGCTAACAGGGAAATAATAACTTGTTCCCATTCTTAGCTTAGATTGCAGGGTCTTTACAATATAAAGAGCCAATGTTTAGTGTTGGCTGACACTTGAAATTGAGAAAGTTACCATGGCAAACATACCCGTTAAATGTCAGGAGTAGCAGCATTAACACACCATGCAAGCCTTACAGAAGCATTAGTGTGACTGTTTATGGTCATCTGTTTTCCATCAAGAAAAAAAACCCTTAGAGTTCAGCAGGAATACTCCTGGCATTAATAAAACATAACTGTAACACAGGATTAAAAACAGAAAACAGAAACAATACAAATATATTAAATAAAAGAAGCAAGTGCACTATTTGTTTATAGAGTACATACCTTCACTTAAGTTCATCAGATAATGATTATTGTCCAAAAACAAACATACAATTTGTCTCCTACACATTTTCTATATCTATCTCCAGCACACTCATGCACCCTGCCTTTTGCTTTTTCTCCTGAGAAGACCACTTTTTGCTCTGATTGGTGTGCTGCAGCAGAAACTTGAAGCAGGCTGTCAGGTACTACGAGCTCTTCATTAGACATAGCACTTTCACAGCCATACCCAGCACCATGTAATAGAATTTATAGAGTGCTAGTTGAATTACGCTTTCCTTTCCAAAAGGTCCCAGCTGAATGAGTGGGGCGAGAGATACTGGGACTATCCAAAGCCATCAACTGTGCGCTGTAAATTGATTTCAGGCTTTCTAAATTAGCAGACGCTGAGCCGAGGTGCTGCTATTTGGTTTGGAATCTTAAGTTGGGAAACTCATTGAGATTGTCATATGCTATTAGTGAATGCCTAGCTGAATGCACGAAAACCACTCTTGACAGGCAGTGTCTAGGCTGACATCATGTTCGTGTCAATTGGATTTAGGCAAATAATAGACCTATTTTTAATCTACACACTCACATAATTTGCTAGCTTCGAGTAGCGAAAAATACTTGAGTGAGATTTCTGCCCAAGGGGCAAAACTATTTTATACATATACATATGTTTAATGTAAAAAATTAAGCTATATTCTACTCTGTTACCTCTTTTCAAAATTCCTTTATCATTCTTAAAGATGCAACCTTTCAGAGGAAATGTGAGCATACTGCTAGTAGCACTAGCAGTGTTGGGTGTCAATGGCTTGTCCTGCCAATGGCATCATTGTTGAGCACATTTAACAACATGTGGCAAAAGTCTGCCGAAGAAGATGTACACAAGTGCATATTTTTGATAACTGAATGTCCTTGAACTGATTCTGATATGACTATTAACTTAACCTTTTTAAAGTTTTTTTTCCATGTTTGCTGTTCAGGACTGATACGCCGGTTCTCCTTTGTCCCAATTCTAACCTGGCTTATGATTTTCAATGCTGGTGGGTAGTAGTAGTAGTAGTAGCAGCAGCAGCACTTCTGAGGCTGAAATACAGCCGAAAAGGCCAACAAGTCAGTGTTCTGGGGTTTCAACTAGGCAGTGTCATATGGCTAGCAAATACTGCCTTCAGTGACGGATAGCTTTTCTTAGTCCGTCCAAAGAGCAGCGCATGGAAAAAAATGCTTTACTTGAAGATGAAGCATCTTGATTGATACTTCTAACCTTTGACTTAGCTAGCCCTAATCTGTACATTCTAGTTTGGTTCTGTTTCTCTACGACCACCTTTTGCTAGCTTCCAGTACAACAAACCAGAAAATGAAGTTAACATAATTACTCTTTATTTTCCAGTTGCTTGTACCTGAAAAATGATCCAACTAAACTTTAGGCAATATCAGAAAATATTAACACAGCATGGAAAGGTGAGCAGAATTTCACCTACTTGCAAAAACTACTTGGTAAATTCAATTGCAAGTATAATCTTTAATTGTTAAGGCAAATTTGTACGTAAGCCTTGGAGTGAGTACTATAGGGAGATTAGTAGAAAGTATTATTTGTATTAGGCAGCTGCTCTGTGCCTATCTAACATTAACATGGATTTTATTATATACCCCTTGCTCTGTGAAGGTGGGACATCCCTGCCTGATGAAGATTTATCTTCACACGTCTCTTAGAAATGTAAAAATCTAATAGATATTTATGGTTGGTCTCTTTTTAATCTAAGAGGAGTAGAAACATCTGCGACAAATAATGGTTGAATAAGAATTTCAATTTGTCATACACATGAGCACAGGCAGTAAAAAAGATCTGTTGCTTGGAATAAGGTAGGATGTAAAGCCATTTGGCAGTGTTCACGTAGTACTCTATGGTATGTGACCAATGAAACAATAATGATTGTATTTCATTACATATCACAAATTGGCTTCATTTATTAAAGGAGTGAATGCAACTTCTTATGAACACTGATAACTAAGACTTCCAGCTAGCAGGATTTGGTTCATAGCCACTGCTTTTCATTTGACATCCTGAGCATATATCTTTCATGCTAATGGATGTGATGCTGCTAAGCAGCTATATCTAATCTTTCATCCCATGATCTGAGAAAAAGCTCATATGCAAGGTTGATGATAATTCTCAGTTAAAAAAAAAATCATCTCACCACATTATACTATCATTAGTTCCACTATGATAGCTATTTCAGTGTAATAAGCATGTGGCTGCTTTCAAAACAAGACAAACAAACAGCAAGTGCTGCTTCAAATCATGCCTGGGAACATATCAAACCTTTTAATTCAACATGAAGTTACATAAGGTGCATTCAACCTCTCAAGAAAAGGAAGGCCAAGGTCTATCAGGCCCATTATTAAAACACAGATTGCTTCCTTTCCATAATAGGAATCTCACACATCATTCACTAGCGAAGCATATAAATGTGTGTTAGGCTTGGCACTAGGTCAGAAAGAATTAGTTTCATTTGCATTATTCATCGACCTAGGAGGATGCATCTATCAAAGCTTGGGTGACTTGCT
The DNA here is from genome assembly GCA_015106755.1 of Etia nguti. Classification (NCBI taxonomy): domain Eukaryota; kingdom Metazoa; phylum Chordata; class Actinopteri; order Cichliformes; family Cichlidae; genus Etia; species Etia nguti. The sequence continues at coordinate 9,404 of VUQG01023250.1, forward strand.
GTTGCAGAATTTAAAAATATTACCTGTTAAGATATACACACGGTATTTATTGAGGCAATTTGCTCTTGGAGCAGTTTGAGTATTCACAACAGTACATACACACCCCAGAATCTTGGCTTACTGACAGCAGCCAGATGAACTAATAATTGGTTGATTTCTGAACAGTTGGTGAAGTTTGTTGGAGGGAAAGAGCTGACTCCATTAAGAGACAGCCCACCTCAGTCTTACTAGGACAACAACTAAACAGTGCTACGATGAATGGCACTCTGCCATTGAATAGACTGGTATGCTGTCTCAAATGCAGCATAGATGGTTAATCAATACAGTGCAGTTTACTTTCCAATAACCCCATCATTTAGGGTTGATTACTGTGATCAGCACAAATGAAGCAAACTAGAGTAAGTCCATCCATATAAGGACAAAATGGATGGGTTATCAGCTGTGCAGTGTGACTCTTACTGTGGCTCTGAGGTTTACTGGTCTTTGTAGAGTTGGCCTAATGCATCCATACTACAGTATATAAAAAGATATTATATGGCTTATAATGGCCGAGTTTAACCCCTAACCAGAGTAGATTATCAAGTAATACTAAAGAGTATTATCAGCTTAGAAACAAAAAACATACCCTAGACCAGGCATAGCCTAACCTACTACCTTCATTGCCCTGCACCATTACTGTAAAAACTACAGCATCAGAAAATCAGCCATCCACGTGTTTAAACTATAAAGTACTCTCCCACAGACTTTTAATCTTTTTTAAAATCAAGTGTATTTACTCTATTTAAATGTTTCAGAGCACTGTCCCAGATTTAACCAACCCATTTTAACCCCTGCATAAAAAGACACTTATGCAACTGATATCTCACTTTTAAAACATTCCAGACAAAATGCCAGCATACATATCAGGCAAAAGAAGGGGGCAAATTTGTAGCCGTAACTTTAACCTTTGCAGAGGCCACCCTCAAAACCTATAGTTTTATATTTTAAGACCTCCCCTCTACCCTTAATTACGTGTTTTGACACCTCAGTATACAAGAATTAAGATATGGTCTGACAGCGTTAGAAGAGTTTTTGGATTTCTCCAATGGTAGCTGCATAGGCAGAGACCACTCTCACTAACTTCTGATATACACACAGTCAATTTGTTCTATAAGCAGACCTAAAATATGACTGCTCATTCCAGAAAAGAGTTTTAAGGGTTAATCTTAGTAGGCTTTCAAAGAGTAAAGAGTTGTAGAGTAATGTGATTTCTGCTGTAATCAACTGAAATGGAAAGGTACCTATATGTTGTTTTCCTTGTCTTATGGCCCACTCGAAGTGTTTCAGACGATAAGCAACATGAAGCATTAGGCAGCAATTTATTCTATGGATTTTCAGTACACCTACTGACCAACTGAGATCACATGCATGTGTTTGGACTGTGGGAAGAAAGCCACACAGCCACAGGGACAACATCAACCTCTACACACAAATGAAGGCCCCAGCCAATGGGGATTCAAACTAGGAACATGATTGTTATGAGGAGAGAGTGGTAATCGCTGCTCTACCGTGCTGCTCAATTAATCTTTCCAAAGCCTTCAACCTCCAAACAGTGGTTACATATTCAAATACGGTCGTATTAGATGTGGATTACCTACATTTCTACCATCTGTCCTCAAGTTCCTCTAAAATTAAGCAAAGCAAGAAAAAAAAAAAATACTGATGAACAAGGTGATGGCATGATTCCGACTAAGAGAGAATGCCATATAAACATATTTATTAATTAAATTTGCCATATTTTTTTTTTAACCATAACAATAATAGAATAATGCATCTATAAGACATTTTAGTAAATTTAAAAATTAATGACATAGCTCCCAATCTACATAAATGCTCCACGCCTACCTTGGCGTCTGACAAGAGGAGACAGAGCTAAAAGCCTGAGCCATACTTACAAGCAATGTTCATATGAATAAAAATGAAGGCAGAGCTGCTGTACAATGGACACTACTGTGGAATCTTCCATACCAAAAAGCAGTATATAATGTGTCCATTGGTGTTTAAATGTGGTCTGCAGACTTTCTTATGTAGAACAAGGCTAGTACAGTATTTTGATTTTTTTAGTGATCAGACGTTATCAAATGGTTGTTATTGAGTAAAGACTATTTAAAGGTGATTATATCCAATAAGCACCATAAGGAACATTATTTACTAATAATTTGGGAAATACGTCTGGCCATCCACATCTTGTCTTATCTCATGTATTGCTTGGGATCCAAGTATGTCCAGTGCCAACTGAGGTCATCTAGATATGCACTTATCATATTCTGGCTAAAAGTTATCTGTTAATTGTATTTCCCCTACAGTAAGTGCTGCCTGTGTACTCTGTGTGTAAGGCCTTGATTTTATCATGGGGACAGGGACATTGCCAACTGGAGACACCATGGCTGACTGGTCATTCCTGTTATACTTTCAAAAAGTCTAGTTGAAGTCTGCCATGTGGACGCATGCAGAGTTGTGCACCGCACTTGTTGTGCACTTGTGCAGTTGAAAAAAAACCTGATAGGCATGCAGATGTCTGCACGAATCATCAAGCTCACTTTCTGATGATGACATTTTCCAGACTTGCAAATGCATAGTTTAAGGGGGAGGGGTATACACACACCATTTGATTGACTACTTTTGCTAAGACATTAACAGTATCGCATTTGGAAGACTCTTATGCTTAAGTTTATCTTTAGTCACTATGTATTTATACACCACTTTGCAGTATATAATAATTATTAATCTCTGGCTCTCTTCTACTGGCTCAAGTCTTTTGCTATGTCTTCCTCCCTCAACCCCAGCGGGTCACGGCAGATGGCTGCCCCTCCCTGAGCCTGGTTCTGCTGGAGGTTTCTTTCTGTTAAAAGGGAGTTTTGATTGGGGTCGTTTGATTGTTGGGGTTTCTCTCTGTACTCGTAAGGTTTTACCTTACAATATAAAGCACCTTGAAGGGTCTGTTGTTTTGATTTGGCTCTATATAAATAAAATTGTACTGAACTGAAATGAATTGAAATAAACTGGATGTTTAACTATGATCTAAATGACAGCCCTTACCATGAACTAAGCCTAACCCGTATTCTAACTTTAACCCTAAGACAATGTTTTAACCCCAGAATGTGTTTGTGAAGTGATGTTAAAAAAGTGCTTTTTTATACCTTTAGAGATACAAGCTAAGATATCTCTGTAGAGCAATACCTATACCTATTTTGAATAGTGGACTGAATATATCTATTATTACAGCAGTTAAACACCTTTGTTTTGCTGTATGAAATGGTGTATGAAATGTTTCTTCTGAACCAGCAATACATGCCAGAAAAGTTTGAGAACCTTTGGATTAAAGTGACTTCTCAGCTATAAAGTTTGAATAGTGCCTCTTTCAAGGACATTATACTCTAAATCTAGCTTCTCTGTGGGGCTTTTAATTGTTTCCTCCTCAAACAGCATCTGGAATGTTTGTTTCTTTTATTCTTTCCAAAACAGTCAGCTCCATACTGTACCGCAAGACAGATTGCATCAGAGTCTCCATATTAGCAGAAAGAACAATAGTGTATAGGGGAAGGTGGGATGGTAATGAGTTCCGGATCACCAACCACATAAACAATACCCTTAACAGATGGCCGCCAACAAGTACCAGCTGCAGAGGCAGTCGAGTGAGGAAGAGACTTGTCGTTTGAGAGGACTAAATAAAACCCACTTCTGCTGGGTTTGGTCTTGCAAGGGACAGTTTCGGCAGTGACATCCTTTGAGGGAAGCCAACCTGTGGCCGCTGACGCAAAGAGCCAGGTGGAAAGAGAGCGACTGCAGACAGTGTTGTGCCCCCGCGAGGATGGCAGCTCCACTTTGATCCAATGCATGATTCATCACGGCCTGACTTGACCAAGGACGGCCAAGGAGCTTCCATAGAAAAACTTTTCATCACATTTCAGAAAGTACAGACTTGATATATAAATATATATTTATACATAAATGCTAAAGCTGGAGGGCTTATCGGGATTTCTCAGGGAGGTTTGTTTGAATATGTTAAAGAGGGTAATAAGGCACCACTGATACAGTTTTGTCAACATTATGAACCCCAGTATTGGCATCGTTTTAAAAAGAAGTGGCACAGTATACAAATGAGTGAGAAAGAAAAAACCCATAATGCATTAATAAAGTGTGACACCACAACCCCAAGTCTCTTAACTCTATTGAAGGCATAGAACCACATTTTTCCTCAAAGATTTTCCCTCGTTTGGTGTTTCAGTAATGTCCAGTAGTGGAGCCTCTTGACCTCTTAAACATGTTCTTAATGTCCTGTTAAAGGTGAGGTTCACATTTACCCTACGGTGTAGGATTATTACATATTTGGCATAGAAAAACTTTTAGGCAAAATCCATGTAGGCATAATTTGAAAGGCGACATAGTCAGTTTCCTAGTTTCTCATAATATGACTATTTAGCATGTGGCTAAAATGCAACCTAACCCCAAGTTATGAATATACCTTAACTCTAACAGTACCATTAAGCGGTTCAAGGCCATCACACAGAAACAAATTTGTGTTGGTTGCATCATAAGGGACTGTGGAATATCAGTGACATTTAGTGATTTGCAGTGATGACAAGCAAAACAACCATTACTGAGGCAACTTGGTTGAGTACCAATTAAAATGCTACTGGATTATTGGATGTCCAGTATAATGACCACCAGTCAGCCATAAAGGAATGAAAAATGAGGGAATAACTTGGAGGAGGCTTGACACATGAGTTCAGTATTTCTCATAGGTGTTAAGCCATACTATGAGCCATGCAATCAAGCCATTCAGTGAACCCTCATCTCCTATGGATGGGTGGCATGTTTTTCTTAGAGAGAATCTCATTCGCATCTCATCACATACTGAAACTTGTTCACAACCCCCTGCTGTCATTTTTTCAAGCTGTGGGTACAGACGAAGGAGAAGCTGGGTTCTGTAGTGGATGCCATGCCACTGTAGCAAAATATTTTTGGGTGGTGTTGTCGCTGTTATGGGAAAGAAAATACAGGAGAAGAATGGCATGTTGACCTCTAAGGGGCATCTGACATTGTGAAAAACATGTTTTACCACAAAGTATATCTTTTATAAGCTTAACTAAGAAGTTCTGAAATAAAGAAGTGAAAAATAAAAAGACAAAAGGCAAGTTTTGCCAATTGGTTTAAAGTCTGGTGATGTGTGCCTCTGCCACTCTTCCTGTTTCATTATGTGAAGAGTTCAAGTTGTTTTCTTTCCATTTGTCTCTAGTTGCCCATTATGCTGGAATCAGTAAATGTCTAGTGTCAACATTTTCAGCCAACAACAAACTCAAAGAGTTTTTGATTTGTTTGACAATTTCAAGAGATAAACAGCAAACACAAGGTGCAAAAAAAGTCTGCAATCAGTGACGGAACTATGTATTTCTATGCAAGCATTTGTGAGTTACCCCCAAAGATTACAAAACTGATTCACTTGTTTGCTCAAAGAAAAAGAAATGCCTTTTCAGATGAATCCAAGTGAAAAACCTGCTCCGTCAAACCTTTTGTCACCGCTATGAGTCATTTAGTATCATTGGATGTAGTCTCTGCTGTATCTGCTTGATTGTGTTCCATTATCTCAACCCTCCTGGTGACCTTCAGACAAGGTGAGTGCAACATTTGGACTTGATCGTGAGGCTTTACATAATTATTCCTATCCATTTTGTGAGTGATTGAAAATGCATTTGGCTGATATATACTTTTTAGGTATGACATAAACAGCCAGCAGCATAAACAGAAAAAAGTGCCAGATGCACAGATTGCAAAGGTCCCTCTGATTAGGGTGGCAGATTAGTTTCAATAAACAATCATTAAAAATAATACCCACTGGCTTTCAAACGCCTCGAAGAAAAAGCCTGTGCAGCAAACATAAATGGCAGGGGCATAGCCTTGTTTTGATACGTTGCCGGTTTTTAATCTTTGCCTTTGCCCACCTGCACGATGAAGTATTTGGACGGAGACAAACCCACACTGTGAAATACTTAAGTGTGTCTTTGCGTTATATTTGTGTTTTTGTGTGCATATGTGTGTGCTTGGAGCACCGTGGAGTATTGTTGCTAGGTGTGACTTGGCACTTTTCAGCCTAAGGCCCCCTGGATCTGAAATAGTACACAACTCTTGTCACTTGGGTGAGGTTATTATATGCACAAACTGAGGCTGTAAGAAAAGCTTTTTATACATAAATAATGTCGCAGTTGTGTATGCACATACTGTATTAGATATGACCCATTTGTCTACTCCTTGATCTGTTTGACATCAGAGAGAAGACACTGTTCCCAAAAAAACAGTGATGCAGTGTTTAAAGAAGCGAACCACAAGTTCAAAGTAACACATCGGTTGTCGTGTCCTGATCATTGAACTTAAATGGCTCACCTATGATTTCAAAGGCAATGGGCGTATTTACAATTTTAACAGTGTCTTCTAAAACATGCAACTTAAGAAAACACCAGCAAATAGAAAAATGTTCTAAAAGCACACAAAAGACAACAGAAATAGAGAGAACCTTATTGTCTCAGTTGTGTTTTATTCAACTTCCATTGTGATTTGTGTGCTTTTGCTGAGTTTTTCTAGTTCCTGGTGTTTTCTTAATTTGCAGCGCATTTAACCTCTCAGTAGGACTGGGCGATATATCGAGATTTTTAATATATCGATATATTGTTAGACGAGATACGAGATGTGACAAAATCGTTTATATCGATATAGTCTATGTTCCATTATAATTATACTTGTGGAATCGCAAGTTTCCCTCTCTTTTGTCCACTTTTGTCTCTACGCAAAGTTACTCTGCCTCGCCTCTCTCCTTCACTGAACACAACTCCCCCATCGCTTCACCTGCAGGCAGCGACAAGATGGACACGGCAGCTATCAAAGAGGAGCTGGTCGGTAAAAAGAAAACATTTGGAGATTACTATTTTAGTGCTGCAGCGTTACTCTCGTTAAAATGACGTTAACGCCATAACTGCATTGACGCGC
>VUQG01023251.1:4491-23930 GCA_015106755.1 Etia nguti
CCCTACTAAAGCCATAATTTTGCAACCCAGATTCATTTAGGTCATGGATGTCAAACTCACTGTACATTGTGGGCCACAGACAGCTCACTTTTATCTTAAGACTGCCCTGTAATAGAAAATGTCCTGTTTAAAAAAAAAAAATACTGCGGACAAAACACAGAAATTTCTAGTAGTGTATAGCAGTAAAAACACGATGGCTAGGGTTAACCCTAACCCTTTGGTGTTGTATAAATGGCCATGTGGGAGGTCTTTATTAGCAGGAAGCTGTAAAACATATGAAAATACAGTTAAAAGTCCAAAATTTATGCCAGATTGGACTCTTTGCTGGTTCGATTTTGGCCCATTGGTCTTGAGTTTGACACTTCTGATTTAGGCTCTGAAGCAGCAAGGTCATATAATTTACTGCATAGAGAAATTTTCCATTGCCTGTATACTTATTCAACTTTCTACTTGATGCAAACACAGCATGATAGCATGTGTACACTTACCAGTAATCCAGCCCTTGTTTTTCATAAAAAGAAATTCTGGTCGTGTCATTAGCCTAACTCCCTTCCCTTCACTGACGTTGAGGCTGCACCTTCTAAGAGTAACTGCATGTGTTTCCAGGGCTCCATGTGTAACGATTATATGGTGACCATGTGCTGCCCTGTCTGCGCCACCTGCCAGCTGAAGAGAGATATCAACCGGCGCAAGGAGCAGGGCATTTTCTGAAAGAGTAACACTCTTCTAAAAGCTCTAAAATGTATTTTAAAAAACATTAATGGCATTGATGTTCTGATGGAAACGCCAGTTATGCTCTATGCTCCAGATAAAAGTGCTGGTGAAGCATTGACCCATCCCTTTCCAATAAAAATGTTGAATGCTTTGAAAAGTATGGTGCACACCTCAGTCCTGTTTGTTGTAAAATGATTACCCTCCTGTGTATCAGCTGCCCTAATCACAGGGAAAATCACATTAACCTCTTCTAGTCAGTTAACCATTAGTCAGCTGCAGCACAGCATTTTTTATCACTACTGTTCCTTCAGAATTTTCTGTTCTCTACTGTTTTAATAAAATTGATTACATTTTGAACAGTGCTATTTTGTTTTCTTTGTTCCATCTATTTTTATGAATGTGTTTGTACACTTTATATCCAGTTTTATTTCTATTTGATTAAGTCTGCTGTTAGTGGAGCCTGTTCCAGACAACAGGTTCAACAAAGCAGAATAACCATGAACATGTAATGAATCAAATAGTTAAGAATTGTTACACTAGTTGTATCTGGTAAAACAGATCTTGTTCATTTGGAAAGATGTCAAACAAAATGTTGCTGTTTCAAGTAATTTCAGTCATATATTCATTCAAATATTTACATACAGTCATAGTAAAACAGAAGTGTGCTCTCTGTCAGGTCAGGTTTTATATATCAGGACATAATGAAAAACTATCTAGTCCTCACCAGGTTCTTAAAATAAAGTAAATCCAACCTCAGATGAACAACAATAAATATAATATATGGCACAGTGCCATTACATATTTAAGAAAAACTAAGCCCAAATCCAGAGACTATGTATTAAAGTACACCACATAATTCAGTAGCTAATAGAAACACTTTTAGCAGCAGTAACTTGAAGTAATTGTTTTCTGTATGACTTTATCACTCTCTCAAATTTTGGAGGAATTTGAGATAATTCTTTACGGTGTTGCTTCACTTCATTGAGCGTTGCTCTCTTAAGGTTCTACCATGGCTGCTATTTTAATTAGGTTGAGATGTGGACTTTCACTGGCACATTGCAACACCTTTTTTTTTATTTTTTTTAGGCACTCTGTTGTAGATTCACTGCTGTGCTTGGAATCATTGTAGTGTTACGTGTTACATGACCTAACTTCATCCAAGCTTTGGCTGTTGGACAGATGGCCTCACGTTTGATTCTAGAATATGTTTGTATTTAAGAGTTCATGATCGGTTTACTGGTTGCAAGGTCCCCAGGTCCTTTGGCTGTGAAACAAGCCCAAATCATCATCATCCCTCCACCACTGTGCTTGACAGTTGGTTTGAGGTGTTTGTGCTAATATGCTGTGTTTGGTTTTTACCAGACATGGTGCTATGCATTATGGTCAAACATTTCTACTTTTGTCTCCTCTGTCCAAAAAACATTGTTCAAGAAGTAATTTTGCAGTCATGTTCTTTTTAGACAGAAGAGTCTTTCTCCTGGCAACAATTCCAAACAAGTCGTACGTATTCAGTCTTTTTGTTTAATAGTACTGTCATGAACTTTAGCATTCAACATCCGTAGAGTCTGACATATAGAATACACATAAAGAATACACACCTTAACGTACCAAACCAGCAAGCTTCTGCTTTTATAGAGGTGGCCAAACTGACTGATGATCAGTTTGTCAGATGCATTTGTTAAGCAGCACCTGGCTGCTACTTACCCTATGAAAACAGTGAGAGTGCACTAATTTTTTCACCACACACTGCTTATGCATTTTAGCTTAATTTTTGTTAAATTAATAATGACATGGTATAATATGTCATTTTGTAGTTCATCTGAGGCTACACCAGGACAGTTTGGAGAGATTATATCTTTTGGCTGGCCTGGGAACACCTTGGTGTTCCCCTGGATAAGCTAGAGATGGCTAGAGAGAGGGTGGTCGGAGCTTCTCTGCTTAGGCTGCTGCGCCTGCGGCCCAGCCCCGGATAACCAGAAGAAAATAATTGGATGGATTCTGGTATATCAAGACAGTTTGAGGTCAGACCCTTTGACATTATCCCATACCAACGGAAATCATAATGAACATCCCCAATCATAATGAAATAAGACCTTTCCTTACAGTATTTTCAAATCTGTTGTAAATTTTGTTTCATGTGGATCAGATGTAGGACAGAAGTTTCCACAAAAAATTTAAATATTATACTAACACACAATGTCTGCAATATCTGATCTGCTTTATCAGTTTATAAAAGGTGAATCTAGTGATTTTCTATGGGGAAAATCCCCATAGAAAATGACCCATTTTGTCTATGATCTCAGTAATCTGAAAGGCTTTAACAGCATTATGTTGGGAAAAAAAAAACAATAAAGCAGAGCATGCTTTAGGACAGGCCTAGCATGTGGGTGTGCAGTATCATGTGTTTTTCAGTCAGACTCCTTGTTTGTAATGGCTAGATTTAAAAACCCCTCATTTCTTTGTCAGTTGAAAAAAAAAAGGTTAAAATACTAAACCGAAAGCCTAGTTTGATATTATCCTTAAATTGTCTAGATCCTAGCCTATACACTGCTGGAGAATTTTATTGTAAGTGGATCTTTACAAGAAAACTTGTTTATAAAGTACACCAAACTTGTAAAGTCGCCCGATCCAAAGAGTGTGTGTTACCAGAAAAGCAACCAAAAAAAACAACAAAAAAACCCCCCATTAACTAAACACAATTCTAGGTTATGGCTAGGTACTTTCAGCTACTTCCTTAGATGGATCTGCATATTTGATTTGGCATAGATCTTCCGACAGAGGCCCTTTTTGTCGCAGCCCTCCTATATTACCAGGCTTGGGGCCAGCTTGAGTACACTAGCTCATTTCTCCCACAAGCTGGATTTATATCTCCTCCTGGTCTCAAACCAGGGATCTTTCAAATGTGGTAACGACTACACCATTGAACCACTATAAAACATATTTTTGTCTCATAAGATGTCTGTATCATTCAGTACAGCAATCTCTACTCCTAAACTCATATTTAAACTGTCAAAAATAAAAAATAAAAATCCACTGAGGCAGACAGTGAACTTGAATCAAACGATGATCCTGAGCAGTTTCTCTCAGCTCCGAGTTTAATACTCTGCTGAAATTCATTCAGTGTGGGCCAAGTGATAAATCACGAAGTACTTGACAGATATAGCTGTATTATCAAGATAAAAACAGAATGTGTCGGTTGTCCGCATTCTAATTTTGACCCTATAACATGTCAACAATCTGAATAACAATATCCAAATTTTTAACATGTAAACAACATGAAGTTACACCTGAAGGTACAGTACAGCCCTATAAATACATGGATGCCACATCTCAAACAAGTCATGGTGGTACCAGAAGGATCTCCACAGTGCTTTTACTACTTAAACTGCAGGTGTTTTTTAATGTCTTTTTGCGGAGAAGCAAGACAAAACTTTCAGGGTGGGCTGAAGGATCCTATTAGGAACACTACTGGGTCATTTGGGTTTCCATAGCCTGTGCGGCCCACTCTGGAGCAGCCTGACGGATCTTCTCTAGCAGGTTGTTGACTTGGAAACATAAAGACTGGATCTGTTTATCCCAGGTAGGAAGGGGTTCACGGGCTGCGAGAGACAAAAGAAAAAATTAGAAGGTGCATTTTCCTTTCAAAACAAAGATTACTTGCATGTGAGCCATGGTGAAAACCACAATGTGTGCTCTGAAGAGGCTATCCCCCTTTGGCCACAGGCCAACTGTCTTTTTGTTAGTGCCACTGTCACAAACCCATACATCATGGCAGGGTCTCAGTACCATCTTGTAAACATTTCCTTTCACTCTTACTGGTATCCTTCTGTCACCAATCACTCCTCACACCCATCAGCCTGCATTCTCTTCTTCGCCTCTCTTGGGCACTGTCCATTGCTCTGAATAATTGACCAAAGGTATTTAAACTCATCCATCTTCACTATCTCTGACTGACTTTTATTCATTTCCAGACCATACTGCCACCCCTCTTCCACCTGCTCCCTACTCTCTCTCTACAGATCATCATATTGTCTAAATACATCATAGTCCACAGAGGCTCTGTGCCCTCATCTGTTAACCTGTCACCACTGATAACAAGAGTGGGCTCAGAACTGATCCCTGATGTAACCTCCCTGTGTAACTCCCACTCCTACTACCTCCCCACTGTCTCGCTGTCCCCGTACATGTCTAGCAACACTCTCATGCACTTCTCTGCCACTCCTGAGTTCTTTATGCAGTACCACTGTTCCTCCCTTGAATCCTGTCACATACTTTTCTAGATCCACACAAATACAGTGCAACTCGTTCTCTATACGTCTCAGTCAACACTGTCAAAGCAAACGTTGCTTCTATAATGCCATTTCTGAACATGAAGCCATACTGCTGCTCGCTGATCATCACCCCACTCCTTAACATTCCTTCAAAAACTCTTTCCCATAGCTTGATGATATGGCTCTTTAACTTTATGTCTCAATAGTTGCTACACCTCTGCACATTATCCTTGTTCTTAAAATGTGTCTGTGTATTTAATGTTACCCATTAGTGAGCTCAATTTTGACCACTCCCACTGTGTGCTCTTACTTTTAGACTAGTCAACTAGTCTGTGTTTTATTCCTCCTGTTTAAATAAGTAGTAATTAATTCACCAGAAACATTGCTAGAGAAGAGATGGATGTCTGTGATCGACTTGTGATCCTTATTCTGTAAATGCTGCAAAAAATAATGTCACAGGGATCAATGTAGATAGTACTACATTAATTTAGGTCACCACCCTCCTGGCACAGCTCTCCACGATAAGCAATGTTAGACAGTTGGCACATAGCAAAAAAAAAAAGAAGACATTTTTTATTCTCCAGTCTTCAGCTATTTTATTCACCACTGACTGCTGTCCTATGCACTATTCTAAACCTGTCCTTCCACTTCTTCCTCTGCCTCTGTTGGGCAGTGCATTGACTCACAACACCATCCTGAGGGAGATATTGGTATTACATGAAAGCCTGCTCTACTGTGGCTAAGAATTAGCTTTCAATTGTAAAAAATCCACAGACTGACACAGATTGTTTTTGCTATACGTTTACCGCAATTTTATACATATCTTCTGTTTATAAAATCAGTTAATCTGTAATTTTTGATTTACAATGAGTAAACAATGAGTTAATATACTATAAATAATTATACATTTCAACTTTAAATTACTTTTATCAAGTGTTTTGGTTCCTAAAAATCGCATGGTAAAATCCTTATACTTATATAAACCTATCTAAAATTTGTAAAACACACACACAAACAATTTCATCACTTACTTTCAAAATGTACAATGCCATCAATCTGGTCAATGAAACCATTCATACGTCCCTCAGTGATCATCTGAGAAGCAATCTTTTCAGCCTACAGACGCAAAGCAGAAACTAGAGTTTGTGTGTACCACTATGGAAAACAGGCACTTATCATCAACAGTAGTCCAATACCTTCCCAATGAAACATAAAACTAGTGCGGCTCTTATACCAGTTTAACATCAATCCAATTCATATCTCACCTTTGCCGGGGGGATTTCCAGCAATGCTCCTAGCTCTTCAAAAGTGATGTTGTTGTAGAGTTTACTGGCAGATAGGAGGTTGTGTTCAATCACAGCTCTGTCAAGGATGCTGGAGCCTGAAACAGATCAGAGTTAAGAAAGGATAGGTGTTGTGCTGCAACACCTATCGTTCAAGTGCTCCTTAAGCACCAGCATAAATGGTTACAGCCCTGTGCTGACCTCAGTTATCATGAGCAATGACCAAGTCAACTACAGCTTTGACATTATAGCTGCAGTTAAGAGTGTGTCTAGAAAAATGATTCATACTAGGAAGGGAGCACAAAACCAGAAAGAATATCAGCTGATTCACCAACTGATTTAATGAGGGTGGAGAAAATGAGCATTTCTCTCACTGTGTAAAACCCAGTATCTCAGCTTACCATCTGCTGTGGTGGCTTTCTGGTGAGGCATCAGCATGGCAGCAAACTCCTGCAGTTGGTTACCTCTGATGATGCGGTCCAGATACATCTTCTCCAGGATACCATAAGCAGCCAGCTGCTGACAGCGCTCATCCTTAAAGAGAGTAGCCAACATACGGGAACGTTGCTGTCCTAAAACAAATTACACCATTTTTGGTTAAGAGTTGAAAAAACTGCAAATCAGTAGTATGCCTTTATACATTTTCCATTAGTTCTCATTACATTATTTCTGAAAATGTAACACCTGCTTATACCTGCAGAGGCCAATATGGTGCAGTTCAGAGCATGCTTCAGTGCCTCCAGGCGTTCACTTTCATGAACAATTGACTTATAAGACAGCTCATTGTATCTTTGTGCAGCTTCAATAAACTTCCTTCTGAAGTCTAGGACTCTGGCATAGCACACCTAATGAGAGCAGCATAAGCACTTATCCACACAGCTTCATTGAAACAACAGATAAGACTATGTAGCTATGAAATCACTAAGAGATCATGTACCTTATAGTGTATCTGCAGCTGTTCATTAGAGGACTCATTCTGAAGCAATGAGGCTCTGTTGATGTAGGCCTCTGCCTGAACCGGATCATCATCTTCTAAGTAAAGTCGGGCAATTTTCAGATATGTATCCAACTTATAGTCAACATTATATTGCCTGAAGGGGATATTTTAAAAAACAAACAAAAGAAACAGGGATTTAAAGACACAATTACCATCAAGACTTGCGTGTGACAATAGTTTACTTACTTCTGTCCTGTTTCGAGGGGAATGCCAACTAAAACTTGGGCAGCATTTCTCCAGTCTCCCTCCTTTTCATAAATGGTCGCTAAGTGCTGTCTGATTGAGGCTACCTGAGGAGACGGAGTAACATTACTCAGTTAAGCACTGCAGCGACAATACTCAAGTTTAACTACCTGAATGGTTACTTCCATTAGCGCTGCGTCAGAGAGCTGGAGCAAATTTACCTGTTCCTCGAAGGAGATGACCCTCGGCTGGATCTTTTCCAAGGTGAAGTGATACACTGCTTTAGCTGTGGCATCAGGCAGGTTGGGCAGATGCGTGCAGAAATCAGTGAGCAGCTGTCTTGAAATGACGAGACTGACATTTTCATTGACCACTGCAAGAATGTAAAATATAATAGTAAGACGTACTCCTGAAAAATGCACCAAGCATGTAGAATAATATTACAGAATATTACAGAAGAACACAGGCACAGCATACTTGCTTCTACAAAGGCCTTCAAGGATTCCAGTTGATCAGCATCTGTAAACTGAATGGCCTTTTCCAGAATTTGTCGATATCTGCAAAAGATTTCACCAGTCAGAAACCTTCCAACTTTGCTGGTAAGTTTAAAATGTTTACATAGAAAATCAAATGATTAAAACTTAAATATGTACGTAAATATTTTTTTCTGTAAAAATTGTGTGTGTTTCTGTTTTGTGTCCTGTTCTGTTTGTATATGTGTTTTTTGCTGCTGTTACAACCAAATTTCCCCTTGTGTGACAATTAAAGGATTATCCTATTCTATTATTCTATTCTATTCTATTCTATTCTATTCTATTCTATGAAACACAAATACATTTTAGCTTATTGGATGAAACCCAGTGTTTCCCCACAGAGGAACTTTATTTGGGCAAGGTATATTAATGGCTCCCCAAGTGCATCTGTCAAATCTTTATTTATTTACTTTTTTTTAATCCAACTGAAACAGTTATGAACTAGTCTCATAACTCTTATTTTGAAAGTTCAGTCGTACGACGCTTCTCTTCGCATCTTTTCTCTACTGTCTGGTTCGCTGGCTTGCTTTTGTAGCAGTCCTTAAAAACAGCTGGCCACTTGCCCAGTCAGCTTCTTGCCCCACTTTGGGGCATTGTCCAACTCCACTGTCTTGGACTACAGCTTGTGATGCTGCCCTTCTTCAGCTCACACTACATACATTTGACCTGCCATGAGCTGAAGTTATTCATGTGATGCTACAATGAGCTCACTAAGGCTACAGAGCAGAACAAGGCCTGCTGACACCCAAATAATCTCCAGGATGATGTAACTGAAGGTCATTTGCAGTATAAGAAACTCACTGATGAAGCAGCCAATAATATTTATATTTATCAATTATGAATTGTTAAAGCACATCTAAAACCCTCCCTCACCAGAAACAGACTGTAAATCTGTGGGAGAAACTGCATTATCCCATGTATACTGTATTCCCTTATGATATAACAAACATCATATATTATTATGAATAAAAAAATAATTTAAAAAAAAAACCCTGACAGCTTGGTTGTAAAAGACTGAACAGTCATTTGTCAACTGCATCATCTAACAGACATTGTGTCATAACCTATAATAGTCTACAATTAATATTTAATATTGTAGAACACTATGGCAGAACATCACAGATGCTGTGATGACAATGTGACACAACTAAAATGTTGTAAATAAATAACAAAATGTACAAACTGAGATGTATGGACTTATTTTGTGAGAGGAAATTTTGAATTTATTATTTTGAAATGAGTAGCAAAAAAAGTTCCAAAATCCAGGGACCAGTACCTAATCAATTTGGTAAACATTATTTCATAAATAAATCTGTAATCAACATGTCACTAAAGTGCTGTGAACATAATAGAACTATGCACATAAACACGAGTTCACATATAATTACAGAAATGAGTCTGTGTTCCCTTGCTTAAGAGAATGTGATGCATTTGATTGCGACTTCTGTGAAAAACAAGTGTATTTTAAGCTTGAGTGAATTAAACCCCCCTAATAAACAGCTATTTAAATATTTTCATTTTAATTAACCATTAGCATTTACTGTGGATAAAATACAGTAAACACTTTCTTTTTATACAAACACGTATACAACAGGACCTAAAAGATACATTTTAAATGGAATTATCACCTTTTTGATAATACTGATGAAAACTGAAATTGCAAAAGTAGACTTTACAGCACAGTTGTACTTGGATTGCACATATGTTCCTAATAAAGAGTTGTTTATAGGATGGTAAGTATGTACGCAAAGTGTGTCCTGGCAGTTTTCTAGTCAAGTATCACTTTGTTCAAACTGTACTAAAGCTATGTTGTGCTCTGCACCAAATATGTAGCTAAAGAGCAGCAAGTTAGCTAGTTAGCTTGGATGATAAAATATACAGTTCTCATAATTATTTTACCAACAATTAATGTAGGTAGTCCCCCTCTTTATGTCCCTTACACTTTGGATAAAACCTAAAAGCAAACATTGACAGACTGATTGAGTCTCTGTCTGGTTTATCTGGATGTATGGCTAATGCAGCTAACGTTAGCTTAGCTTGGTGCAGACCAGTATCTAGCTGCTAGCTAACAGTTTCTGTTGCAGTTTTTAACGAGTGATGTTTTCCGTAACTAACGTTACATACTTGGCAGCAAGATCTTTATGAGATCCACTTGAGTTCATCAGTTGTGTAAGCTCCTGCCTCACTTCGGTCGCCATTGTAGCCTGCGTCGAAGTGTCAACACCGGTTTCCTCTGCCAAGACAGGGGAGAGCCTTCCGTCTGCAGTCAGAGAGCAGAGCTCGGCCAGGAAGTGACGCAGTCAGCCATGGGAGCGCAAGAGGGAAAAGATTGATTATAATTATTTTAGGCCAGGCTTGAATGTTGTACAATTGTATTACTTTTTTATTGTTTGAATTTTAAGTAATTATATATGTTTTAAAAAAATATTTGGTGAGTATTATAAACTATCCATCCCTTTCCTGAAGACAATCATAGCTATATTTGGTTACATTTTTTCTGGTAAGTATGTGTTTTAACCTAAAAAAAAAAGGGTCAATCTATTTTTAACACTAGTATCATCTGAAATATGAAGGGCTTTCTTGTATTTGCACAATAAAATATCCTGTCTCACAGAGATTCTGAAAAACTAGTTTTTGTATTTAATGCTTCTAGGCTTGGCTGTTGTAAAGCATTATTATCAGGTTGTTCTAAAAGCTCCCTGAAAAGCCTTCAATTGATCCAGAATGCTACAGTAACAGTACTGATGGGGACTAGAAAGAATTTTTCTCCTTTGTTGGCTTCCTGTTAAATCCAGAATCCCATTTAAATTCCTCACCTCACATACAAGGTCTTGAATTATCAGCCCCTGTCTTGTCTTAAAGACCTCATAGTACCATATCACCCTAACAAAGCATTCAGGAGACAGACACCCTCTCTACTTTTATGAATAGCATTTCTTCTTCACTTATTTCTTTTTACTTTCTGTGTGTTTATACACCACTTTACATATAATCATTAGTTACAGCTAATCTCTTGTGAACTTCCACGGCATGTCTTTTGCCTTGTCTCTCTCTCTGCTCTCTTCTCTTTCCCCACACTCCAAACCAGTTGCAGTAGATGGCTGCCCCTGTAACCTCCGGCACGTTCTATCTGTTAAAAAGGACTTTTTCCTTTCCACTGTTTCCAAGTGTTTGTTCTTTGGACTGTTTGATTGTTTGGGTTTTCTTTTTATTACTTTTTTAATGCTATATAAATAAAATTAAATTGAGTTGACATTTTTATCAAACCAGTCAAAAGTTTGTGTAAAGTTCAAGTAAAATATAACTAAAATATATAGCCTAACTAAATAATGTTGAATAATAGTAATAGTAAGAAAATAGATATGACACCAGAGGTCAAGTTATATACAAGTGGTATCAGTTAAAAACTATGTATCTATATTTAACGTCAGTCAAAAAGTATATAAGTAATATGCAAAGTACATAAAGACATGCCTGATATCGACTTTCGTACAAGAAAAAGTCGACACCATAAGAGCTCAATGACTATCAGTTGGACCTCATGTCACTTATGATTAATGTACTGGAGAGACTACGCTGGCCTGCCTAAGAAAACATCTCTTGATACTCTGTAGTATGCAAGCAGCCCAAATCTGGGAGTGAATCATGCAATAATCTCCATGCTGAAGACAGTTTACTCCCATCTAGGCAGTAACAACTGCAGGGTGAAGTTTATCTTGTCTGATTTTCTGAAGTGCATTTCATGTGTTTTACCACTCTTACAGGACATGTAAGTTAACATGTCCACCATCTTATTATTTACTGACTAGCTGACAGTGGTACGTGAGACTGCACTTAGTGAGACTACTGGGTATTGCTCTGTCAGATTTGGTAATGTCCAGCACACAAGCTCCAAGGCTGACTCTGCTGTTTGTTTTTCATTAACTACTAAATGTGTTTAGTTTTTGACAAAAAAAATATTTTGTAAAAAATTTTTTTAAAGAAAGAAGCTTTAAATAGTTTTGTATAAACAGTCGTTGATGAAGCTGTACCTTTAAGTGTTACGTCAGTGTTTCGTATTGCATGGAGGGCGTGGCCGGCCTGTGAAATGTCAGGGAGGAATGGCGCTCGGCGCGGTATTTTGAACAATCGTCTTTTCCTTTCCTCCCTTTATCTGGAAACGCTGCTTAGCGTAAAAATTTGGGGTAAGCATGACTATGCGTTGGCCCTTTCTAGGATTTAACACACTATATTCAACAGAAAGACTCACACTTAACAATGTGTTCAATGTTGAGATATAATGTTGTGCTAGCTAGCTCGGGTTAGCAAGCTCAGCAAGTTTGCTAGTACAGTTGTCCTGCCCGCTGGGCTGTCTAGATGAGACTGCTGTTGCTGTCTTTGCTGCTGCTGCTGTTGATGATGATAACGATAACGATAACGATGTTTAAGGATAGACTCTGGTGAAAAAGCAGCATAATATTCCCAGGACCTGGTTTGGTAGAGTATTTTCAGCGCTGAAGGAAAGTTTCTCGTGCACAAAACAGGGACTTTAATAACATGGTGCAAATATCATGTGAGCCGGCCGCTAAGTTTACTTGCTGTAACTGCAAATGAAAAGTAAAAGCTAAGTTAGCTGCACATCGAGTTGTTTTGACATACTGGCGAAGCGTCTAAAGCATCATAGGTATTTTTATATGTATGTAAAATATTAGAAGGCACAAGTCAGCAGTTGCATTTGCTGTTAGTTGTTTTCATTTTACTTTAGCTGTTGACCCCGTAACATTCTTGGAATTTACGCTTTTCTTGTTCATTCTCAGACTATAACTCAGTCAAAATATGACTTTCTTGAGGTTAAACTAAAACATAATTTTGAACTGGTTAGGCCACGCTAACTCCAGCCCTAAAACACAGACTGTAAATGCTGTTAAGGAGATCTATAGTAGCAATCGCAATAATTGCATTGTGGAATTAAAATGTTGTATTTCCTCCTATCTCAAGTGACAGGAGAAATTATTGAAAGCTAGCATTGTTTACGTTGTCAGAGTCTGCAGAGTTTTGTTGTTGTTGTTTTGTTTGTTTTTTTTAGTCGCTAGCAGCACCCTGTTGACATCAAGTCTTATCTTCAGCTATTGTTTAGTATGCTTGTTTTGCAGTGAACTGTCAGTGTAAGTGCTTATTACGAATATTTATAAAAGCTTCCCCTCAGCATAGCTTAGCGTTAGCCGGGCAGCTAACTGAGCTGATGACGAGGTAAAAATGGCGGATCTTTCGAAATCCAACCCCGGCCTGAAATAGTAACGCAGCCAGCAAAACAGCTTGTCGCTTTTTTTTTTCTCACTCTTTGCCCCAGTCAGGACCACTTCTGGGCATTTTTAAAATAAACGAGTGCAACTCAGCACAGTTTTCTTTTGATGGCTTTCATCTGGGGACGTGAAGAGATTCAGCTCAGTAAGCTCTGCGTGTGAATGTGGTATGGAGTGGGTAGGGTTCATATGTGCGTTTCGGTGGATTAATGTTGAGTAGAGTGCAGCAGGACAAAGATACGGCAG
Organism: Etia nguti; assembly: GCA_015106755.1. NCBI lineage: Eukaryota > Metazoa > Chordata > Actinopteri > Cichliformes > Cichlidae > Etia > Etia nguti. The sequence goes on from VUQG01023251.1 coordinate 18,001, forward strand.
AGATGATCGTTGCGGCCTAGCATCAGCTGTTTGCTTCAGTCAAAAACAGCACAAGTCAAACGTGACTCGTGCCCACCTATTTATTTATTACACCTCACGTAATTACTGAAGTCATTTACAGGTAAAGTTATGACAATCTGGCACTTCTACTGCGCCTAAATGGCTAGCTCGCTATCTTGAATTATCTTGCTCTATATTCTCAGCACAGCTTTTAGCTGTCTGTCTGTATTATAATCCACTATCCAGTTATGTATATTGTATAAATGAGTAGAGGAATACAAATTTTAAAAAAAGAAAGAATTGCAAACACTGTTGACTGCAATTGAATGCAACAGCTCTGTAAAATGATGAATGTATATCCTGAGAATTTTAAAATTGTATTATCTTTGTCTGTGTCTCCCGGTCCATGGCGCATCTAGTGCAGTAAATGTAAGCTTCTAGGTCTTTCAAATAATATAAAAGTGATCAAATACAATAGAAAACCCTCCTGCCTTATAGACAATAAAACAGATTTGACCTGCTGAAGTTTGAACATGTGTGCCTGTATGACTTAGTTAAGCTGACAGTGGTGTTAATGTTGTGGCTTACTGGTGTTTGTGATGTATTTTGCAATGACAATTGCATTTAATTGTATTGTTCTTTCAGGATTAACAGAAAGCTGAGAATTTGCAAGCATGGATGTAGTGTCACCAGAGCTCAACAGCCTCCTCCCTGATGAGATCATGGATACTGAGGATATAGAGGATGTTCCTCACTCCCAACCTGGCGCCACTGCAGTCCACTCAGAGCCTGGTAACGATGCATTGGTCCCAATGGAAACTGATACACCCGTGGCTTCAGAGAACGTGAACCTCTGTTCAGATGCCGCTTTAACCGAACCCACTCAGGCTATGACCACTTCCACGGCCACAGACTCTATGCTTAGTGCCAGCCCCAGAAGTCCGCCTCCTGTCTCAAATTCCAGCACATCGTCTCCTCTTCTTACCATCAAACCAGCCTTGGCTACTTCGACAACCACAACCAAAACCACAGACAGTGTTACTGGAACTAGTGTGACTACAAGTGGATTACAGAAGCTCACAACTCCATTTACAATCTCTCCTGCAAATCGCCAGATTATTCTCAATAAGGTGGCCTCTCAAGCCTCAGAAGCAGCAAAGTCTGCAGGTAATCCACCCCAGGTCATCAAGCAGGATGGACAGAAACTTTTGGTTACAGCTATAGGAAAATCGGGGCAGCCTATAGTGCTTCAGTTACCCCACACAGGCAGCAAGCCTGGCGTTTCACAGACTGCTGGAGACAAGTCTCAAGCTCCGCAGTTTAAAGTGGTGACTATAGGTGGGAGGTCAGACCTGAAGCCAGTGGTGGGCAACCAGGTGACCACATTACAGACCCAGCAGCTGAAGACTGTCCAGGTAACAATGACCTTTTTATTATTAATACATTTTTACAAATTATTGCTTGTCATGTTCCACATGTTACTGTTAAATTAAACATAATTACTACTGTAAATGATTGCTTCAATATCAATTGAACATACTGTGTACAAAGTTTTTCAGGCTATTAGATAAGATCTGCTTTGACCTTGATCTAGGCTGCCAGTAAATGTAAGCTAACAACAGTGTACTGACGAAGTACAGTTTGGGATTTCAGAGAAGATGGAGTGGGACTGTGTCTCAGTAACCACTAGATCCCTCCCTCACTAGGAATCTAGTGTGGAACTATAACAGAGCTCAATTAAATGTTATTTATACAACTCCAGTCACCTCAAGGGACTTTATATTGCAAGTTAAAGGCTTCTACAGCATTGGTGAGAGAATCCTGATGACATGATGATCACTTAGCACATGGCGATGGTGAAGAAGAAAGTCTTTTTCTGAATAGAAAGATCCTGCCGGTAGAACCAGGCTCACGGAAAGCCTGACATGGGCTGTGACTGGTTGGGAGATGAAGGGAAGAGAAGGTAGAAAAAAGGAGCATAGAGAGAGAACCACTTTGGTGAAGATTAGGAGGTTCAGCCATGTAGTTTAAATGTTGAATGTAAAGATTCCTTGGTGTTTATATTTGTAATTCCAGGTATTTCCTGCATTTTTGTTAGGATCTGGTTAAAACGTCTTGGGGGGCGTGGGGGTGTCTGACTCGTAAAGTCCAGATGTAACAGGTTTACATTACAGGTTACAAACAGATTGATAAATCTGCCCATCCAACTGTTCTTCACCCGCTGGACGTTGTTTAAATGAGAGGTTCTCATATTTGGATTAAAAATTGTTACCAGTGACTGCTTCACTCTGTGTATAAGGGGTAGCGCAAGCATATACAAACCGGCATGTTTGTTTGGGAGTTTTTATCCTCTTAAATAATTTAAAAATGTATAGGGGAACAAGTACACTCACTCTCAGTGTTTAGATGAACGTTATTAGTGCGCTATTTATTTATCATCTTAACAAGCCTAAAATAATATTTTTGTCTAAAATCATAGTTCATAAGAGAAGGAAAGGTACATCCTCTTGTTGTCCTACATGTAGGAGAATGATTGCAATTATTTACCCCCAGTAAGATATTCAGATTTAAATATGTTTCAAAAAAACAAAAAAGCCACTGGTGTTACTGTGAGAGGAATACCTCAGCCAGTCTGGCTGTATAAAGTCATGTTGCGGAAGTGCTGATATTGTGTGTACAATGAAAAAAGTGTCATAATTTCACAGTTGCTATATCAGAGTGCTGAGAAAGAATTGTCTTAATACTGCACATTGACCAGCTCAGTATGTAACCTTACTATATCGCTGTTGACCTTTTCCCCTACGAATATAAATTCAGTTATCACCCTCATAAATCCAGTATCAGTTAAGTTGTACAACTAGAGCTCAGGTATCAACATCAGTATCAGTGAATGAAAATGCAACAGAACTGACCAAGCTAGGACATGTCAGTAGTCGTCACCTGCAGTCAGAGGCAATGTTTGGATATTGAAACATTTCTGGCTAATTGTCTTCTCAGATTGCCAAGAAAGCACCAGCATCCTCAGCTGCACCGATCAAGTTTATCATCACAAAAACTGTTAACAGCAAAGGTATAAGTCCCCAGACATCAGTGCCTCCTGTGATCACAGGTAAGTCTAAGTAATAACTTTTTGAGGCTATTTTTTTTTTTTTTTTAGTTTTTAAATAATTATCAAACCACATAGTTTATTGCGGTTTGTTTTCTAATTATGTTGTAATTAGCTCTGTCATTAAACCTTGCACTGTCTGTTCATAGGACGGGTTCTGACCCAGAGTTCACCAGTGATGCCCCCGAGGACCATTACTCTTTCTGAGCCCCACAACACTAATTTACAAAGTATCCCTGGCAAAAAGATTGCCATTTCCCCTCTCAAGACTCCCAGCAAGGTGATATTATATTTTTCTATATTTACTTGAACTGAATATGATCAAGTGGCTAGAGACTGAAACTAATAAGTCTATAGTTTCATTGTCACATAATTATAAGGTTTAACCTGTTACTGCAGGTAAAGCACAAGTGTAATAAATCACCTCGAAGCCCCCTGTAATGTTTACTCAAAAATGTTTGGTATCACAATTATATAATAATGGTACTTTGGTCAGAGAAAGATGTTTGCCAGCCATTCTTCTTAGAGGGCTTATCTGTTTCGCTCAGTTTAATTGAGAACCAAAGACCTTAGTGTAACACAAAATTAAAAAATTTAAGGAACACTTTGCAAACATATCAGATCTCAACTGGGAAAAAAATCATGCTGATATTTATACTGATATGGACTGGATAATGTGTTAGGAACGAAAGGCCACATCATTTAATGGAAATGAAAATTTTCATCCTCCAGAAGGCTGAATTCAAAGACACCCTGAAAATCAAAGTGACAAAATGATGTGGCAGGGTAGTCTATTTTGTTGAAATTCAATTGCAGCAACTCAAAATGGTAACAAGTATTTTGTATGGGCCCCCACATACTCACATTCATGCCTGAAAACGTTGAGGAATTAACCATAATGAGACGATGGATGGTGTACTGGGGGATATCTTCTTACATGTGAACCAGAGCATCACTGAGCTCCTGGAAAGTCTAAGGTGCAACCTGGCAACATCGGATGGACAGAAACACAATGTCCCAGAGATGTTCTATTGAATTCAGGCAAGCATGGGGTCCAGTTAATGGTATCAGTTCCTTCCAGAAACTCCCTGCATACTTATGACACATGAGGCGCCAGGGTATGGTCTGACAGTGGGTCCAGGGATTTTGTCCCAGTATGTAATTGCACTCAGGGTTCTATGCCTAGCCTGTAGAGGTCTGTGCGTCCCTCCATTCCTTCTCAGACCATCACAGGGCCACCACCAAACTATGCTGAATGATGTTATTGGCAGCAGAATGTTCTCCACGGCTTCTCCAGACCCTTTCACACCTGTCACATGAGCTCAGGGTGTTCTCACCTGTGAAAAGCACAGGATGCCAGTGCTGGACCTGCCAATTCTGGTATTCTATGGCAGTCAGGCTTCATGATGCCAGGAAGAGAGCACAGAGGCAGAGTAACTGCCTGTCTCCTGGAATCTCCTTAATGTTTTTGAGACCATGGTGGGGGATGTAGAAAACTTTCTAGACTCCATGTATCCTCTCATGTGAAATTGACCCTAGCCAAATGCAAAACTAGTGAAAAAACAGTCAGAAAAGATGAGGAGGGAAAAAATGCCAGTGGCCTCCATCCAATTTGGTCGCACATGCGACCTAATTTCTCAATGGTGCGACTTGAAAAAAATCCTAGGTCGCACCGGTGCGACCAGCCATTTGAGTAAAAAAAAAAAGGTATGAAAGTCTCCGTGTGGTCAACAACAGACACAGATTATGCCCATATTGTTGTCTAAACCAATCAGAGACAGTCAAGAGCGGGACCTCTCTGATTGGCCATGGTCCAGATATTCCTGTAGGCCTAAGTCTGTGTACGTTTGAAAGTGCAGCCAGATAGAGGGAGGTGAGTAGCCTAGGCCCGATAGAAGTGGATGTAGCTGTGGGTAATGAGAAAAGATGAAAAGAACGATTGATAACTTTTTCGTTAAGTTAAGGCCTGATCCGTCCGAAATTCATAGCCAGTGCTCTGACACGGAGCCATCAACCTCTCAGGTTACGTCTAACGCTGGTCCGGAGACGGCATCAGATAATGAGCCACATATGATCGACTCTGAGCCAGAGCCCACTGAAAGTAAAAGGGAGAAAGTGTTTACATTTCGAAGAGAGTGGCTTGACCAGTTTCCCTGGCTAAGATACAGTAAAACTGACAACATTATGCACTGCATTTACTGTCGTGAGTGTGGAAAGACTGTGGCCGGTAATACTGCATTTGTGACTGGTGCTAATACATTTCGAATTGAAACGCTGAAAAAGCACAGTGTATCCAGAAAACACATGATATGATGCGATAAATGCACTGCCCAAGTGTCCCCTCTCCCCACTGCCTTTGAGCGGCAGGCAGCAGCAAAGAGGTCATCAGAGGAGGCCGAGATGATGATTAAGTTTAACATTGACTACAATATTGCCAAAGATGAAGTTCCATTCACTAAGTTCAAGTCTGAAATAATTCTTCACAAGAAAAATGGCTTGACCGTAAACCCCACATACAGTAATGATGTCGCGTGCACCCAGTTTATAGGTGTCATCACAGACACATTGGGGGAAAAAAAGACGTCAGTGGAGATTGCGAACACTTTGAGGTCCTTTTAATTTAGATTTTCTTTTTATTTAATATATCTTAAGATGTTTTAAGTTTAGATTTCAGCTCAGTGAAGCACTTTAAGCACAAGGACTTTTTCAATAACTTATCTTTCTTGTAGAACTGTGCTCCAAATAAAGAACTTTGTGTTGACAAGATTGTTAGTTAATCATTTATAAATCAATATTGTCTGTATGGACAGCAATTTAAAAAAAA
>VUQG01023251.1:23950-41258 GCA_015106755.1 Etia nguti
TGTGCACCTTATGGTCCAAAAAATATGGTAACTTATCTTTCTTGTAGAAATGTGCTCCAAATAAAGAAATTTGTGTTGACAAGATTGTTAGTTAATCATTTATAAATCAATATTGTCTGTATGGACAGCAATTTAAAAAAAAGTGAACATGTAAAACTGCGGTGTTAAGCAATGTGGTTGAAAAATTTGGGTGAACCTAACTTTTGGTATTATCGTCACCCTGCTGGGCAGGCGGGTGACATGGACACCTACGTTTGTGAATGGGATAACCTAGACGCTTCAAGTTGATACCATAGGTGTATGTACTAATAATCTCAGAAGAGTTCGAATCTCAGTGACTTTGACCTTGAGGTCAAAGGTAAAGTTTTATAAAAATCTTGTGATTGTGTTAACTGAAGAATAAAATGACGTAGGATTTTGAAATTGATTCCATAGGTGTGTCTGCTAGGAAGCTGAGGGGTAGCGTTGGTTTTTGGGCCGATACTGTTGTTTAAAATAACAATTTCATTGTCTTTGTTTTTTGGAAATGTAGTTTTTAAAAAAATCCAGTAGCTGTATTGGTAAAGCTCTTTATCACACTCTTATTTTATTATATTATATTATAGTATATTATAGTATATTATAGTATATTATATTATAGTATATTATAGTATATTATATTATAGTATATTATATTATATTATACATTTCTTTCACCCCTACTAATTAATGAAAATGTATACGTAATGTTTTGCAATTGACTTGTTATAGAATGTTGGTTTATGTGACATTCCTGTTACCATACATAATGGCAGCTATATTGGCATCCCACTAGGGTACTCTTTGTTTAATCAGGTGACATTTTCACAGCTCATACTGCTTGTCTGTTCCTGCCAGGTGACTGTGGTGTCTGTGGCTTCCCCGACCTCCAGTGCTTCTCAGAAGTCTGTAGCACTACCTGTGAATGTAGCACTTGGCCAGCAGATCCTTACAGTCCAGCAGTCAACATCTGTATCTCCAGTCAAGGTGGCCACTAGCCAATCAACAACGCAGGTAACATGAAAGCACGGAACAGTCAGTTGTAGTTGATGCCATCTGATCTGAGGAGAAAAAAGGAATTAAAAAAAAAAAAGTATTCACCTTGTTTATGCGCACAAGAGTCATTTCAGCTCAGTGTGAGAGTCAAGAAGTTGCCGTATACTGCTGGCATGTGCAGTCATGCTAGTTTCCTCCCTTTTCCTCCTCTCTTCTTTCTTTGCTCTTGAGTGCACCTCATTTTACTGCTACACACAAACAGGCCGCATTTAGAATAGAACTGACAGGAAGCAGGTGAAGTGATATGAGTTGGAGACAACTCAATGTTACTGCAAGTGCAGTTTGAAAAAACAGAACAAAAAACTCCTGAACTTCCAAACAACCATTACACTGATGAATGAAAAAAAAACATGGAGCAAACATACAGATAAAAGCTGTGAAAAGATAAAAATAGAGTGAAATGGCTTCTTCTGTGAAATAATAACTTCTTCTCTTGAAATAATAATTACTGCTGTGTAGTGAATACAGAAAGGAAGTGAATAGATTTAGTCACTTCTATCCGATCCAACCTTTTTGGGTCGAAACGGACGAAATCTGTTCCAAATATCGGATTGATACATTTGTAGTTGGTGGGATTGTTATTTATAGTCTGACACAGTTCGTAGTAAACAGACTGTTCATAACTCAAAATGACTGGCTCAGTTGTGCACTGCATGCTTCTATTTAATTTTTTTTCTCTCAAATTTGTACCATTTCGGAAATATTTCACTTTTTCTGGTAATGAAGTTCCATCCGTGAATGGTAGAGGAGTTCACGTGGCCCAGGGATCCCAGCGGCTATGTTATTGGGTGGTCTTTTGCCCCCTGGTAGGATCTCCCAGGGCAAATTGGTCCTGGGTGAGGGACCAGACAAAGGGCAATTCAAAAACCCCTATGAGTGAAACCGTGGAGGGTGCCCGAGGGAGGCTCCTTATGCCCAGGGGTTAGTCCATGGGGACTCCTGTAGACCCACCACCTGCAGGAGGCGCCATAGGGGTGTGTCGTGGACGGTGGACTGATCCTCAGCTAATGAGACTAGTGATTTGGAGATGGAATGTCACCTCTTTGGTGGGGAAGGAGGCGGAGTTAATGCGTGAGGTTGAGCGGTACCAGCTGAAATAGTCGGGCTCACCTCAGTGCACAGCTTGGGGTCTGGAACCAGTCTCCTGGAGAGGGCCTGGACTCTGTCTCATTCTGGAGTTACTTTTGATAAGAGGTGGCAGTCTCGGGTGGGTATTTTAGTATCCCCATAGCTTGCTGCCTGTACATTGGAGTTTTTCCTGGTGGACGATCCCAGTTTTTCCCACTGCAATTTCTGGAGAAATTGAATTTTCTTCTTTGTATATAAAACAATAAGTTGTGCAGTTGTTTTTGTTCAACTGACTGCATTGCTAAAGCCATGGCCATCTGATGCAGAAAAGGCAGGACAGACAGTGTCATGTTTATCTCACTGTACTATGTGGGACACCAATGATGATGACTTACCTCGCATATAAATTTTACCTCCATAGCAATATACATTTTTTGCCAGAAAAAAATGGTTGTGTAAGATTGTTTCCAAGCAGGTAGAAAGATAATTAATCCTCAAAGCATTTAAATGTTTTGATCATGCACCAACCATGATATAAGATTGTTTTTATGCATTTTACATGTATAGCAATGGATCAGCATTTGGGGAGCTTAATCTTGGCCTGCAAAAAAGAAACTGAAGTACACTTTGAAGATTGTCTTGCCAGAAATGTGTAAAACAGGCAGCTCTTAACAAACTACTTTCAGGATCAGGTTCTTTGGGGGTTTTTGGGTTTGTTTGTTTTTTAATTTTCTGTTTAATTTTCTCTTCTATTACTGGCTTCAGTCTCTTTCTTTTGTATCTGAATGTTTTTAGAACATTAAACCTGTTGCTGTTGGAGGGGTGGGAGGTTCCCAGTTTAAAACAATCATCCCCCTGGCCACCCAGCCCAACGTGCAGCAGATCCAGGTGCCCGGCAGCAGGTTCCACTACGTTCGCCTTGTCACAGCAACAACAGCGAGCAGCACAGGACAGCCCAGTGGTCCCAGCACCAGCTCTATACAGACAGGTGACCTATGAACTTGTTTTGTTTCTTCTGCTAACAAATACAGGCAGCACTTAGTAATTGCGCTGTACCAACTCGTGATGGTGCTTATTCCACAGCTAAACCCATGGTTGTCAGTACAGCAGCAGTCAGGATGTCTGTCCCAGTTGTCCCAGCACAGACCATGAAACAGGTAACCTGGGTATCCAAGTTCATTCAAACAGAGCTTTCTCTGAAATGTCCCTTGAGCTGCATTCATGGTTTTTATTCCCCGTAGGTGGCACCTAAGCCCTTAACATCAGGAACACAAGTAGTAACCACCACTCAGACTCAGCAACGTTTGATCATGCCTGCAACTCCACTACCCCAAATCCAGCCCAACTTCACCAACCTCCCTCCAGGCACTGTCCTGACACCAGCTCCAGGAGGAGGGAACGTGGGCTACGCGGTTGTGCCAGCACAATATGTCACACAGGTTAGCGAATGATCTTTGTGTGCTTTTTGGTTTGAAGAGGGGTTTTTTTGTTTCTTTGTTTTTAATAGATAGATTTCCTTTTCCTGAGTGAGTTTCAATATCGTGTTTCTGCCTTTCTCATAGATCCAGCAGCCACCATTTGTGACGCTTGCCAGCAGCTCTAGTTTTTCTGCATCCACTGGTATCCAGACTCAGGCCAGATTGCCTCTTAATGGGTAAAAAAGGGCAGAAGCCATCTTACTATGACTTTTGTTTTTATATATATTGCATTGATAGACCAACTAAATGATAACTGTTCTATTTAAAAAGATGTTTACCAAAATATTACAGTGATTTTCTTCATTTGTTCTCATCACTGTCTATAGTTTAATCTAATTAATGTTCATTGGTTCAGTTTGTCAGCAGCAGAAACAACCTCAAGACCAAGAAAACCATGTAACTGCACCAAGTCACAGTGCCTCAAACTGTAAGTGTAACTGTCATATATAATAATGTTTATCCATTCAATAAATCTATGCAGGTGAAGCTCAATTATTAATACATGTTTGCATACAAACTATATGTTTGTAATTTCAGCTGAATATTTTGTAAAGTCATCTGTGACGGTACATGAATATTTTAGCTTTTTGTCTGTGAGTCAGAAAGAACAAACCATTCAAGTTCCCGTTTACGCTCCATAAATATTGATGCATATTTTAATATTGTAAATATTTTTTAGCTCATCTGGCAGAGGGACAAGTCTCCTTTTTTAAAAACATTAAGACAAAAGTTCAGTGGACTCGAGCTTAAACTGATTTGGTGGTCAAAGTAGAGCTGGGTTTTTATTAATGAACCTGTCGAAGGATTATCAGTTGGCTGCAGCTGCCTTTGTCTCCAGATTGCTCAGGTTCTCTAACCTGTTATGCTTTCAGTACTTTGTGACAGTTGGCTTTCTGCATTGGCTCTCTGTCGTCTGCTTCCAGTTGCTGTGTAGGTCTCCTGATGCTCACAAGCCCGCTGCCACTTGTGGCTAGCTGTGCCCCTACCTGCACCCACAGACATCTTACAGTGGAGGCCAAAGGCTGGCAGGGAATCACGTGTGCCCTTGCAAAATGAGTTTTATGGTCATAAACACCTCATAGTGTTTTTGACCCGCATTGTATTTAAAGTTAAAGAAAATCTCAGTTCAATTACTTAATTATGTTTACTTTAAGGAATAATCATGGTTAATAATAAAGATAACAATGATCAGTATTATTATGTTTGCACTAATCTAGCAGCTTTCAGTCATATTAATCTCACACTGTAACCCCAACACTTTTCTTCTCATACACATATGCCTGGGTAAAACTCTAAATTCATGACCTTTATTTCGTTGAAGTCAAAGAACAACTTTGCTATGAAATCGCCATGGTAAATGATAAATGGACTGGTTTTTATATAGCACTTTTCTACTCTGCTTGAGGACCCAAAGTGCTTTATACAACATGCCTAATTCACCCATTCACACAAGCACTTCTTTCTACGCCTAAGTGCTCTCCGATGTTTTTCTTATTAACACTTTGAGCATAACTTGGGGTTCATTATCTTGCCTAAGGATACTTTGGCGTGCAGACTGGAGCAGCAAGAGATTTAACAACCAAACTTCTAATTAGCTGACCTGCTTAGCTGGTAATGGCTCGTTTAAAAAAAAAAAAAATCCCTAATACAGTATTATTTTGCAGTGGAAACCATCTTTCCTTTTTATCAGAGTTTAGGAAGCACTGAGAGACTTAATGTTGCTGAATCACATTACAGTTGACGTGGTTTTAATAATGTTTGCCTTCCTGTAGATACTGTGACTGTTTTGCAAATGGAGAGTTCTGCAATAACTGTAACTGCAATAACTGCTTCAATAACCTGGAACATGAAACTGAACGTCTCAAAGCTATAAAGGTGAGGCAGTCCACTTTCTGAATTCCGTTTTTGGGCTGCACTGCGTCCTCTCTGACCCATGAATTGCTGCACAAACGTGTTTTCACAGACGTGTCTGGACCGAAATCCGGAGGCCTTTAAACCTAAAATTGGTAAAGGCAAGGAGGGAGAGTCGGACCGTCGACACAGCAAGGGCTGCAACTGCAAACGCTCAGGCTGCCTGAAGAACTACTGCGAATGCTACGAGGTAAGCCCTCCAGTTTTCTTTTTTGCAGGTGGCGTCACCTCCATTCATTCTCTTCTTATTGGCATTTATTTCCTTCATTTTTGTTTCTCTTCACAGGCAAAGATCATGTGTTCGTCCATTTGTAAATGCATCGGCTGCAAAAACTTTGAGGAGAGCCCGGAGAGGAAGACGCTAATGCATTTGGCAGATGCAGCAGAAGTGAGAGTTCAGCAGCAAACGGCAGCCAAGACCAAACTATCCTCACAGATCTCAGATTTGCTCATGCGGACGACGCCTGTGATTTCAAGTGGAAGTGGCAGGTACATGAAACACAGTTCACACTTTTTTTCTACAAATCATACCTGCGAGGAGCTTCTTTTACAGTAAACATATGATATGTGCTCTTGTAGACTCTTTAGATAAAGAATGTTGCACAAGTAAGGGGTGCAGGAGATTGACTGACAGATTGGTGCAGGATCTGCAGTGATGCGGACGCAGTACCACAAGAATGAGATCATGGAAATGATCTTCCAGTGAAGCATGGCTGGACACTCCTTTAGAGAGAGGGTGAGGAGCTCAGTCATATGGGAGAGACTCAGACTGGAGTCGTATTTTTTGATGGCTTATGAAGGCCTTTATGTCACCCTGCAAGAGCTGTCCAGGAAGAGGGAGGTTCGAGTGAATCTGGACCCTGATACTCAGGAGAGATGGATGAATGTAGCACTTACCTTTTATTTTATTTAAAAAAATAATGGCTGCATTCCAGATACATTGTAAGGAACAAGTCTTCTTTTCTTGCAAAGACTAACTTATGTGTAGGGATGCACCCGTCCAACTTTTCAGTTCCAGTGCTGGAACCCTGGCCACCAAACCAATACCAGTGTTAAATTAATGAGCTGTATGGAAGAAGATGCTAAACCTAAACTACCTAAACTTAACTTAAACATTGCTTCTCTACCTGTATAAACACAAATTAAGGTTAGGTTTGGACGATCTGCTGCATAGCCAGACTGTCCTATCGTCCCCCTGAGAGATCGCCAGTAACGAAATCTATCAGCAGTTATGAGTACATTACAATAACAATGGTGTTATTCTGTGTTTAAGTAGAGATGTATGTGTTTTCAGAAATGGTGCAAAATTTGTGCGTTTCCTGTACAAGCTGCAGGAGTGTCAGCACATCTATATGAAGCTATGCGGGGGACATTAAAAGTCACCTGTGTCTGATTGACATGGAGTCTCCAGGATCCATCTGCTTACTACTGCTGCGACCAGATAACGATGGCTTTGTTGTGAATACTTAGACTTTTGTTTTGCTTTTCCCCCCAGGCTCCCATATACGTTTGTAACAAAGGAAGTGCTTGAAGCAACGTGCGAGTGTCTGCTGGAGCAGGCCAAAAAAGCAGAACAGACTCACCAGCCTCAAGTTGAGGCAGAGAGGATGATCCTGGAGGAGTTTGGACACTGCCTCATGAGGATAATCAGCTCGGCGGGGAAAGCCAAATCAGACTGTGCCTCCATCAACTGCTAGGCCAGGGCCTGTAAAGGCTCTCCACCCTCTAACCCTCCCACCAGCTGTGGGGGCTAAGAAGCATGGATTACTTTTTGCACTCTGTCCTAGACCCCCCCCAGGGTTTCTGGCCTGCAGGGAAACAGGTTGTCTCCTTCATCAAAAGGCAGAACAATGAACTGGAGGCAGGCAGATTCCCCCCCTGCCTTAGCCAAGCTGAGGCCAGCTGGAATAATAAAAAACATGGAGCAGTTGTTTGCACTGTTCACCTATGCTAACAGAAGGAGAAATGGACTGGCTTTGAAGATGTTACCATACTTTTTTCTTTTTCTTTTACAAATTTCCCTTCCAAACCTCTACCAAATGTTTCCTTCACATTTGCTCTTCCATTTCACTCAGTTTTTCTCTCGTTTTGTTCTGAGGTTTTAAAAAAAAAATGCCTGTAATTTTATGTAATCCGTATATTTGTGCTTTCAGTAGACAAAAAAAGAATATGTATCTTTTGATATTTATTTTCACAGGTATTTGTAATCATTGTCAGCGCTAATATTGTGTGGCTTAAAATGCTACAACATGTTAATTATTAACCAAGGCTAGGCTAAATTGTTTTAATGAGAAATAAGTAGATGCAGTCTTTGGTTTTATCCTAAATCCAAGTGTAAGATGAATGAATACACACAGTACAGAACAGTTGTAACTTGGTTACACTGACAGAGGTTCACATTTCTCCTGGTGCTGTTTTGTTTTCTTAGTTACATGCTTACTGTACATTAAAAACCAATTACACCCACGTGACTGGTTTGGTGTTCTTTCAGATGTCTGGACACGATAGCCTGAGTGTTAAAGTGTTTTCCAGCTCTGTCCACACCTATGTACCTTTAGACCCTCTAATGTCTCAGTTTTAGTCTGGCCTGAGCTCTATAAAGCTGAGACTTTTGAACAAGGGCTAGAAGAGCTGCTTGTTGTGCTTTAAGCAAACAAATGTGGGAAAAGCTTGTTTTTATGTTTTTTGGGGGGGTTTTTTGTTTTTTGTTTTTTTGTATTTAGGGTATGAACTAGGTTATTTATGGAGTTCCACAGGAACCACTGTCCCAGTAGTGTCAATGAAGCCAGATGACACAAATCAATTAAAATACAGACATCTCTGAAAAACATAAATCTGCCGCTGTGCAACCCCTTTAAAAAGCATTCAGCTGATCCAAATCACTACATCCAGAATGCTAACAGGGACTAGAAAGAGATCATATTTCTCTCATATTGTTTTCTCTTTCTTGTTCTCCCTTTGAGCACCATTACAGACCTGCTAGTTCTATTATTTTTCTTCATTTCTCTCATATACACACTCATATGTACAGATATGATATATATGTCAGCATACATTCAAGTAATCTCCTCAGGCTCCATTTTGCTGGAGAGGGCTAACGAACCAAAGCATGCTACAGCATCTGCCAAACATGGTGGAGATGGAAGCATTGCTATGGCATCTCGGTATAGCTGCCATTGTAACTAAGTCACTGGTGTATATTGATTATGTGACTGCAGATAGAAGAATTCCTCACTCTCTGGACAGACTCAGCCAAAACTGACCACATGGTGTTTCACATTGTAAATGGATAATGCTTTGACCTTTGATCTCAGGGCAAAGAAATGGGCTGTTCTTCAAAGGATCAGTCAGTCATCTGATCATGAAGGTTACTGAAGACAAAAGCAAAGGCAGAGAGACCCATAAACGAGCAGCAACTGAAGGTGGCTGGAGTGAAGACCTTACTGTGTGCTGTGTTTTTTAAGAAAAAAAAGAAAAGAAATGTCATTACTTCTAGACTTCAGGCAGTCATTAACTGCAAAAGATCTTCATGCAACTATTACAAAGAGTCCTTAAATTTGAAATGATGTCAATTTGTCCAGTAACCTTTGAATGTATAAAAATATGCAACCTTGCGTAAAACTATTTGTAATCCTAAAAAGTTAGCAGAAAATTGTTTTACAAGTCACTGAATTAAAGCTAAAAGTCTTATTATTAGGTAGACATGGTACATGCAGGTGAGATTACTGAGATAAAAAAGTGCAACGTGTCGGATGTGTGAGGCAGAAAGAAAGAAGGTTGAGTAGATTTTAACTGGGTCTATTATAAATATAAAGCAACGAAGGTTATCAAGTTGTATTTCTTTATGTTAGACTATTGTTTGGAGTGGGTAACAGTTGATTTACTGTACCACTTGGTGGCGACAATCCACCACTTCGTAGTTTGACCCTCGAAGAAGAAGAACAGGAAGAAGAAAAAGAAACAGAAGAAGGAGGCTCATGCGTGTTGGTGTTGGCGGTCAGTATCATGGCTGGGAAAGTAAGGCTCTCAGAGAAAATTTGTTTCTGAAATGGGAATTGTTATATGTACCTTAAAGTGCATTATCTACATCATTCCTCTAGGTTAAATGTGTAGACGGTTTGGAGAGCTAGCTCGCTTCCGGACGTGATTTGAAACGAGGTTTGGCATTCAACGTTAGCCCAGCTAACCTCTCTAGACGTGTGGGCACATCGCATAATTCTAATTCAGTTTTATTTTTCTTTGCAAAATACGACTATACGATAATCGTATTTTACAGGCAACTTATGTTCTAATTCGTGTGCTGGTTTATATACAAACTAACTGATTTTGTTTTGACAGGTCAGCTGCAGAAAAGAAGTCCCTTGAAGTGAGCCACGTGTGGATGTGGCTTGCATGTATGTATGTCTTAATGCCCAAGAACATATTGTGAACTAAATATCCTTCCCAATGATTATACCAATCACTACCCATCTGACCCATTCATATGTCTGGGGAAGATTATACACACGCTTTCAAATGAGGGTGTTATCTTATATTTTCTTAAATAAAGTGCATCTCTACTGTTAAATTTAACATTTTTTTTCAATACTGCGATTGTTCTTCCAGGATTCAACTGCTGAAATGTTTCCCCGAGTTCAGGTGATGTATCGATACAGCTGGATAATGACCTGACTGCTTTGTCTTCATGTTACTTTAAATTTGTGGTCAAATAAAAGCAAATTGTCAAGAAAGTTTGTTTTGTGACATTCATTGCCTGTTGCTACTTTTTTGGTACATATATTAAAACAATGAAGAAAAATACATTGCCTCTGATTCTCTTTTTACTGCTAGCATTGACCGAGTCAGACTGCCAATGTTGTAGAGAAACCAGAATTACTCTAGTTCTGTAGTTATGCTTTTGTCCTGTTGCTTTATCGCTATTTGGTGCTAATTTGTAATGTAAAACTGAAGTTTCTGAATGCTTTTAAAGATAATACAATTTTCATATACATTTTTTAAAGATTTACAAGCCAAGAAAATGGGGGGGTACATGCAACTCCTTTCAAACCAGTGTTTATACGGGAGTCCTTGTTACAATTACTTTAATATGTTTAACATTAAATATTTAAAACTAAAAAAATATTGGACAAAACATGAATACCAATTTAAAACTATTCTCGCCATTCTTAATGTAATCAGAATTTTAAGAGCCTTTAGGTTTCTTTACTGACCTTTCTATGGGGTTAACTGAAAAAAAAAACTCACTAAAAAATTGGATTAATCCCTCCCCAGGATATTTGAACAGTAGTTAAAGTGTAGTTAAGTAGGTAACTGAACAAGTTTTAATGACAATTTGAGTCAAAACAGGCAAAAATATTTTATAAAATGTTGTCTTTGGCCTGTGAAACTGTTTTTTTTTTTTTGTAGACTAAGCAAATTTGGACCATTTTCTTAATAGTCACTCTGTTAGTAACCAAGTTTCTAAAGATACAATTTAAAATTTGTTCTTTGCTATTTTGTATGTTATGTGCAAACAATTCAATTCCATTCAGTTTTTATGTATATAGCACCAAAATCGCAACAGATACACCTGTTCTTCCTATCAGTTAGGTGTCCTTTTTATCAGTGTCAAGTGGCTTAAACAAACAAAAAAAGAATCACTCCTTTCAAATGGTGCCGTACAAGAATTGAAAATGACTGAAAAAACAAACCTAAAAGAACAGCAAGAATGCCGAGAAAAACTACTGCTCGAGTCATTGGGAGCCAAATATAAATGAATGAGGAGGGTTTTTGCATAGTACTGTAAATGAAATACTGAAGCATTTAAATGATATAAAGACCGGTTCGTTACTATTCCTATTCCTTAATAAACTTTAAAATGATAAATGTTCACATAAAATAGTTATTACTAATATTTTTAGCGTTTAGTATAAAAATCTTAACATTAGCATAGGTTAGCAAACAGGGAGAAGCTCCCCCGGAAGTCGTTCTTCTTCGTGGCAGGAGGAGGCTGTTGCTTAGTGCCACGTTGATGGAGACCAGTGGGGACGTGGAAATCTGTCTCGAGTCCGCAGCCGGGACCCGGTAGCCTCTTCTTCTGTTTCTACAGCTGTAAATCCCTGAGCAGAATCGAAAGGGGAACCTGTACGGGCGGAGACAGTTAGTGTTTGCCTACTTTTTTATGTGTGCGTTCATGTGAGAAGCAGAGAAGAAGAGAAGGTAAGCTGCTTTAGTGAAGTAATAAGATCTGTGTGCGGGTTTGTGTGAGTGTGTAACTGTCTCTTCTCTCATATGTTCCTGCAGGCAGCTAGCAGGCTTCTAAACGCAATATCTCATTGTAGCTGTATTAGGCCAAGCTGAACCATGTCGTAGTAAGCATGTACAAGAAGTGACAATAACATTACGCGCATTCCTCGTATTATTCGAGGCTCATTAACGACATGGCTGTGTGGCTTTTAATTGGTCCATCAGCTGTTAGCTTGCTGCTAGCAAGGACTTTTATTTTGTAATTTAACCAAACGACTGCAAAACTTCTCGGAGCTTGTTTTAAAGCTAAATGTAGCATTTCGGATGTCCTTTCCCAACACAGCCCCGAGCTACACGAAGCGTAAGTGATAATTTGTGCCAGTCAGAGCAGGCCTTTGTTACTCTGTAACTAGTGTATTTATTACAGCAGCAAAATGAATGGGAAAGCGTGTGTAAAACTGTAACTACTTGTTTATTAAGCGGTCCGCTCCCCTCCATGTAAAAGAGACAGATTCACACTTTTGAAAGTCGTTATTGATACGGTATTAAAATTGTTTGATATTGTTAGCACACCTAACGGAAAATAATCCACAGCAGTCCTGTAATAAATCTCAACTCCATGAAGGTGTTGTGTTGTGACTGAACTGATAGAAAAGTCAACACATAAAAACGGCCATAATAGTCACCATAAAAAGTTATCAATGTTGATTTTTTTCACAGCAGATTTCTGCTTATATATCCAGCCTGTCATAAGTGTCTAATGAACACTTAACAGTGTTTAAAATGTGGTAAACCATACTATAACTCAAATAAATAATTCAGTAAGATTCAGCTGGAACCTTTAAAGTGATCACACAACCAAGCCAGCACCTCGCTGAAACGCTGAGAAAAAACTGCACATTTTAACCTTTATAAAGCTACCAATTGACAGCACTGTATTTAGCCACTGAATTTGAAACTGATCATTTAAGCTCTTTTTTATTGTCATAGAAACTAAACTACATCAAAGGATCCAATATCTGGTTATTCTGACAGAACGCTAAAGAGATAGAAAAGTGTCATAAATATCTTGTAATAATCACTGCACAGTCGTTCAAACTATGCCCTTATTTCTCCAGGATGAAACTTAAAGAGATCAACCGCACAGCCATTCAGAGCTGGAGTCCTGCACAGCACCACCCCATCTACCTAGCAACAGGTATGAGCATGCAGAGAGCATCAGCACAGGCATGCATCTGCTGCCGTCTGTCACTTTGGCATGAAGTTATATAATTTATGTCAGTTACTTCAGCCATTTTCACAGCCTCTTTAAGTGGAAAATTACATGTTTAAGTTTGTATATTTAGGGCTGCAAGCATGTAGGACATTTAGTCATGTGAGGACGATGCAGGCTTCGGAGTTCTCTATGAAGTTGTCTTTATTATGAAAATAGCAGGAGGCCAGGGCAAGTATTTGTTAAACTGAGTGCTATCAGTGGACTTTTAACTCATATTCACTTAATAAGAATGAATGATAAATTAACACAATAACAAGCTGTGCACCTCTGGAGACAGAGTTGTTATGGTGTGACTGTACAAACTGTAGTTGGTGTTAAGGAATAGAGTATTTTATCTGTAATTAACACTTAGTGTGATGCTACCACATTTTCTATTGTCAGGAGTGTAAGCTACATAAACTAATAAAGTCTCTCACCATTCATCTCCATGGTCTTTAAAATGCTCCTTAGCTCTCGTCAGGTTTTTGTGGATGTACACCAGTAGAAAATGTTCTGGTTTGTCCGGTTTTCTTCTGTGTTTCAGTTTTAGCCATCATCCTGTTGTTTAATCCCTGTTTACATATTTTAAATGATATAGTAAATATATTAGATTTTAGTAATTGATCATGTGAGCTGTTCTTACTAGTAAAATAAACTTTTAAAAGAATAAATGTTATTTATTTTTTCAGAAATAGCTGACAGAATGGAAGGATTTTTTTCCTCAAAGAATGAGCAGTACCATGCAGATATGTAATATCACAATTTAAGAAGGGATGGATACTACAAAGGCAAAATCTGCCAAATAAATGATGCTACACATCCCCAAGAATCAGTTGTATGAGGAATAAAATGCTCTGGACTGATGATATAAATAGAGCATTAATCTTAACAGCTTGTTTTGTTTGTCTTTGTTTGCATATTATTTTTCACACTTGCATGTTATAGATCATCAAACAAATTTTAATATTAGATAAAGATAACTTAAGTAAATACAAAATGCAGTTTTTAAATGATAAAAAAAAAAGTTATCCAAACCTACCCGGCCCTAAGCAACCCCCTCAAAGCGCATTCGGGTTACGCAGCAAGACAGTGATCTAAAATATATCACAAAGTCCACGTTTGAAAAGCTGATTCAGATGGCAAGGAATCGGCTTGTTTAGTACACAATGAGATGCCTCAATCCCTACAAATAAATCTGGTAAAAGCCAGCACGTCTCTGGTAAACCACTTAGTATTAGTGTTACCGTTAGGCTGAAATTTATCTACATGCTAAACAAGGATAGTTTCTGTTACCTTTCACATCTAATTTCTTACATACATTTTGACTTTAGAATTCATTTGTTATAATATTCCCCTACAGATGAAAATTAACAGTCAAAAATTAAACAAGAAAACAAAAATAAGTGAAAAGCTAACTTGCTTACCTAGCATGGGTTCTCAGAAAGTTATCAGACACAGGAATGGAGATTTCCTCACTACTGCAAAAAACCTTTCTACATAGCATAAGAGTTTGAAAAAACAAGTCAGCTGCACTTAAAGTTTTGTGAAGATGTTTCACCTCTCATCCAACAGGCTTCTTCAGTTCTGTGCTTTGTGAGTTCATTATTAGGGAAGTAAATTCTCAAAGAGGAAGACTGCTAAATGATCAAAATAACAATCCCCTTCACAAATATTGAGTGATAGTGGATATGTTCATCCAGTGGTCCAGCCATTGTTGAAGATCAGAAATCAGTGACAAATATCCATAAAAATTTTTAATAAAAGGTGGGACTTAAAGCCTTTATTGTTTTTATTTTTATGTGATATTCTTCTAACTTCAGTGTAGGACAAGAAAAAAAATGCAGAACCAAAGATTGTAAAATGTTTGGATTATGCGTTGGAAAAAGGGTTTAATCTATAAACATAGCTGCATATAGTTTTTCTGTTGCTTTATTGACAATTGTTGATGTTTGATACCTGTGTTCCTGCAGGCACATCAGCTCAGCAGCTGGATGCCTCCTTCAGTACCAATGCCTCCTTGGAGTTTTTTGAGTTGGATTTGGCTGAGCCATCTCTGGATATGAAATCATGTGGCAGCTTCTCCTCCAGTCACAGGCAGAATAAAGAACTCTCCACAATAATGTTGCTGATTTTTTATTTTTCATCCTGCTGTTAATCAGGGCTTCTTCTTCTTCCTCCTCACAGATACCACAAGTTGGTGTGGGGTCCTTATGGTATGGACTCCCAGGGTCATCCCTCTGGTGTTCTCATCGCAGGTGGGGAGAATGGCAATGTTATCCTGTACGACCCTGCAAAGATAATGAGTGGAGAAAGCGACGCCATCATTGCTGAGAGCGACAGGCATACGGGGCCAGTGAGAGCTCTGGATGTCAACACTTTCCAAGTATGGTGCTATTCCCCTTGTGCAAAGGATTTCAGCCTGAAGCTGGTGTTTAAACCCAAGGCAGTGACTCATTTGGTGTTTTGTGTCCTTTTTTACTGCAGACAAACCTTTTTGCATCGGGTGGAAATGAGTCTGAAATCTATATCTGGGACATGAATAACTTTGGCTCTCCAATGACACCAGGACCTAAAACACAGGTATGAAGACTTTAGGCCCTTTTAGACTAGAAGTTACTCGGCTCGCCTCGGCTCAGCTCAACTCGGTTTTTAGGGTTTTTCGATAGGTGGTAGTATCTCTTACCAGGTGCTTTTTTAGCACCTACTTGGCCGGGGTCTGAAGCGATCAGAGACAATCCGAAAATGTAACGTCAACAGATTGCACGCCACTGATTGGCCAGTCAGTGGCACCACTCGATGAGTCATAAGAACGACTCCTTCACAACAATCAAAACTGCCATTTTTTGAAACATTCTAACGAGGGAAATGGCTACACAAAAACAAATAACGTCGTCCCTGAATCTGGAAAAAAAAAGTCATACACCGAGTAGGAGGTATACCACCACCTCGATGTCCTCCATTGTTGTGTTGTGTTTGTGTCACATACAAATGACGTCACAAGACTTTCAGCCAAGTTGCTCTAATGACCCTTTGCACATTAGGTAGTACTCAGTTGTTTTAGAAAACAACCAAACTGAGTCAAGCCGAGTAGGTACTAGTGGAAAAGGGCCATATTATAGCTACAAAATAAATATCTACTAATGGCATTTTCCACTTTCTCCCAGTTGCATTTTTAACCAATGTCGGTCTTCTAATGACCAAATATGACTAAAATGTTTTCATTTTCAGAACTTTAACTCTTTAAATGCCAGCTTGTTTACAACATGCCATGGCTAATTTTCACTACACTAAATGTGAGGCTGAAAATTTGGGGAGGATTACTACAGTTAGTGATATATCCATAACTAGAATCAGCATTAATTTGGATGCTTTTTTGTTGTAAAGACTACACAGTACCTTTCCATTGTCATTTGTACATTTCGTATATTTAAATCAGGGTTCGTACGGGTGCTTGAAATCCTTGAAAATGCTTGAATTGTAATATTCTTTTCAAGGTTTGAAAAGTGCTTGAATTTCAGATGTGGTGCTTTAACGTGCTTGAAGCTGTATTTCATTCACCACAAATAACTATCTGACCGAATAGTTTTCTTATCAGATAGAGAAATAAAATGAGTCGCAAAGTGTAAAAGCAAAATTTCTCCACCTGAGCTTGCTTGCACCTCAATGTGTGACCCCGCCCCTCCCCTGAACAGTCGGGGATGAGTGCACTAACATGCCTGGAGGTTGCTATGAGCACAAAGAATAGCCACTTTTTTTGTGCTACCTAAGTTCCCTGGCTTTCATTCAAAATCTGTTTATCGTGAGCACCTACACATTAAACAATTACAAACTGTGTAAACAATCTTGGTATCAAAATAAAGCTAACACTTGTGAGATGTCATCAGAGGTGTAAATATTACTGCAGATGTTACTATGTCAAAGTTACTGTGACTCAGACAGAAAAATTGGATTTTTTATTTCCCTCACCTAACTTTTAAAAGTATTTTATAGGATATAACACCTTTGAAAATATGCTTTGGTTCACATTTAACTCCAGAAAATCATAAATCAAAATATGGATATTTACCTGTCCACAGATTCATGGTGACGTAACTGCTCTTTTAACTGGTGTCTTCACTTTGTTTGGTGGTTGTAGAAATGGTTTACATGAGCTTTTAGCTGAGATTCAGAGGTTTCTGTGGACACTACTGA
This sequence comes from Etia nguti, assembly GCA_015106755.1. Taxonomy (NCBI): domain Eukaryota; kingdom Metazoa; phylum Chordata; class Actinopteri; order Cichliformes; family Cichlidae; genus Etia; species Etia nguti. The sequence continues at coordinate 41,153 of VUQG01023251.1, forward strand.
TGTCGGCACTTATATTTCTGACCTCGTGTTATAACCGATTAAACTTGATCTCCTCCCTTTTGCCCCCATTTTTGGGCGTGGGTGCTTAACTAGTTAAAAAAAAACA